>CATIWF010067896.1:0-26934 GCA_949630135.1 Balakata baccata
GAAAAAATTTCTCACAAATTGACATAGAATTGATTGAAGGACAAGAGGATTAATGTGCTGAGTTGGGGATATGGTAGTATCTTCATATACATCTTTCTGTCGGTAATTAATCAATCTAATTAATACTTCCAAAACTAAAGCAAAAGTTGTTTGAATCTTTTGACTTTGATTTACTTTGTGGGGTATTCTTTTCTCTTATACTCCAATTTCTTTTCTCAATTTCCATTCCCATAGAAGATGTGGACAAATTTTACAAATTATAAGGGATCAAACTGACATTCATTTTCATGTTTTTTTTTTCTTAACAAATTTGAAAACATGACCTCTATTCCACTAGTCAAATGATCAAGAAATCAAGTACTAAAAATATATTACCGATTGGAATTAGCTCAATTGGTACAGATAATTAATATCTAACCTTTTCAGAATACATATTAAAAAAAAGTTATAAGTATTATCAGTCGTTTTAAAATGATTAATAGTAATAAAAAATAAACGATGAAAATATGACTATTTTTAATTTTTTTATACAATATATGACTGGAAATATTATATATTAATAATATTTGTATTGTATATGTATTTTGAACAATCTATTGTAATTATTTTATCGATATATGAGATAAATAAAATATTTTACTGTTTTAAAAATTAATTTGACAATTTATATTTCAAAAAAATAATTTTTAAAATCATTTTAATCGAAATTAACGATTAATTGATTAAATGTAATAATTAACTAATTTTTTATAAACTAAATTTATTTAAATGTTAATTTTTTTGAGGCAATAAATGTTAATTATATATAAATTTGAACCTTTAATAAAAAAAAATTAATGAAGCAAATTTGAAAAAGAATTATCGATGAATTAGTTAGCCGGTCCAATATCAACGGCTCAATGTAGACGTTAAACGGTTTATCCTGCAGACCATCTGTCGTGTCTCTCCATCGCAATTCACAATGGCTAACGTCTCTACCACCGCACTCACCAGAGTCTTCACCATTTCTGAAAATCCCATAAATGCTCATCAATCGTTTCTTCAAATTCTCTATCTTTCTAAATCTAAACTAACTCTCTCTCTTTCAATTCCCAGCTTTAAATGATAAAATGCCACCCCCTCCACCAGATGCAATCGTTTCTCCTGTAGAAGCATTTCCACGGCCGTCCCCAACATTAACTACCATGTACTCATTCTAACTCATTCTCTGTTCGTCTCTGTTGGGTTTTCTTCCTTTTACTCTGTAGATAGATTCAACAAGTATTTCAATTTCGTCATAGTTAAGTTCTTGAATTGGGTAATGCTATTCTTAAATTGGGTTCTTCAATGTCGTGTAGTTTTCTGATGGGTCTTCAGAGGTGGAATTGAGGTTACCGCTAGGAAGCCATGAATTTCTAAGCTCGAGAGAGGTAATTGTGGATGCAGATGGCACATCCTTAATAGTTTAAGTAAAAGGCTCAGGATCTTTCACAACTCTTACAGAAACGAATCATCTATTTGAGAAAATAAAGCCTGCTGAAACAATATGGTTTCTGATGTTGATTGTATTTAATCTATATTTGCTTTTATAGTTTTCTCTAAACCTTCTTCATATTTTCTGAAACAGGTTTATAGATGATAATCAGCTGGTTATCAATTTGAAGAAGCGGGATCCAGATTTGAAGTGACCTGATATTGTGGAGTCATGGTAGTCCTTGACAGCAGGAGCTATGCAGCTTCTATAAGGGACATCAATCTACATTGTTGGTGATTCAACTGAAATTAATCGAAAAGTTGCTCGTGAAATTGCATTAGGTCTTGGGTATTAATCTTCCCCTTATATCTTGAATGAGAACCAATAATTAATATTTGCTACTTTACTGTTTTCCAAAGTTGATTTTTACCGTATTCCTGCTCCACCTTGGTTTCCATCTCTTTGTTTCTTTTGCATAGCTCGTAAACTTTTTTTCTCAATTTCTTTTTGTTTTCCCCCTGCATAGGAACATATTTTTATGTTATTGAACGACAATAATTGATATTCACAGGTAAAAAAAAGGTGTTTTAGGTTAGTTTTGACTTAAGTAGATTCAAACATAACATGTGTAGCAGCTGCCTTTGGTTACCTGACAGAAATCTAAGTCACAAGGTCCTAATTCATTGTGAAGGATCATATATTTTTTGGAGTTGTTATTTCTCGGTTTATATGTTAGCATCTCTATCTTGGCTATGCAATTGGTAGCATCCCTGGTTTCATTCTTTGATTATGATAACAGGCCTGAATATACCGGCTGTAAAATTCATTTTGTTCCATGTTAATCCTCTGCTTTATGGGTTTACTGGATGAATTTCCAGGTATACTCCTCTTGATATACAAGAGTTGCTGGAAACATTCACCAAGCAAACAGTTGATTCGTGTGAGTTTAATTGGGTCTGACTCTACACTGTTAGCAGCTTCTAAAGTTCTGTCACTCTAGCATATGGTATAAATGTTCACATGTATAGAAACATTACTGGCTTGCTAGCTGAATTCTTGTATTTAAGATATTCATTTTAATATATCCATTGATCATATTGTTAAGGTTCCTTCCAATAAAGGTCTATTTCTTAACCGATTCTCGAATATGTAAAGCTTATATACGCAAAAAGGGTATTCCTTATGTCATTTATTTAGTGAATATAACATATTGACTAGAGGGCAACGTCCTGCATAATACTTAAAATGACATCAATCATTACCCATCTTGCAGTACATTAATGAGTGTGATCAATTCCAGGGGTGGTTGCTTAAGGCTCCAACTCTGTAGCTGAGGCAGAAAGTGCTGTATTGGAAAGCTTGAGCAGGTATATATTATATTTGGCTTGATTTGTTTTTCTGATTTCTTCTTGTTGGCTAGTCATACAGTTTACTTTTCCATGGTTTGTTTTGTCCTGCAGTCATGTCCGCGTGGTTGTTTCAACATTAGGAGGGCTGCATGGAGCTGCTAGAAGGGATGAAAAATGGCGACATCTTTATGCAGGATTTACTGTCTGGCTATCACAGACTGAAGCAATAGGTAACTTGTGCTTAAGCTTTGGTTCATAACTAGATTTAAGATGAGCAATCGTTCTTGGTTTATGTCGCACCACTTGTTCAGAGTCTGCACCTAACAATGATAATCATAGTACATAAGTACTGGCTTGTGACATCACTTTATATATGAAACGTTTGTGATTAAGGCATACCCATGTCTTCATTCCTAGGAACTTGGGTGTAGAAATTGACTGATAAAGTTTTTGTTCCTCCCCATGCAATAAAAGTTTTAACACTCACTAGTAAGTGATAACAGAAGCTCATTGACTTGGAAACTGTAAAAACATTAGAACATGTGACTTATAACTTCTGCAAACTCTGAAACTAATGGTCAAAATACGTCCATACAAAACATGTGTGGTTCAACAATTTCTTAATTCCAATTTAAATGGATATAGATGAGAGTTTATTTGATTATGGCCATCATATGAAATACAATTACATTGAACAACAGATGAAGAATTGGCAAGGGAGGAGATCAAAAGGCATATGCAGGATAGCAACTCAGCTTACTCAAATGCAGACGTGGTTGTCAAGGTCCAGGGTTGGGATGCTGATCGTGCCAAAAGTGTAGCTCAAGCCTCCCTTAGCGCCCTAAAACAGTTACTAATGTCAGACAAGAAACTTCCAAGTACACTTCTATCCTTCATTTAAGGTGTTTACTTTTGTTTTATTAGCTAAAAAGGATCTGCATAATGCTACATTCATATTGCTTAGTCCCAAATCAATAAAATTGAGGGAAAGAAAATTGAATTGACGTAATTATTGACCATGTCTTTTGGTTTAGTATGAAGGTAAGAAGAGCCTTTATATTAGGTTAGGATGTAGTGGTGATTGGCCAAACATCAAGCCACCAGGATGGGATCCATCAGCAGAAGTGGGTGATACCTCATAACATATGCTTACAAGGTAGATCAATATTGAATGTAAATGAATGGAGAAGTTTCATGTTTTTTTATTTTAATGTTGTAACAAATTAGTTGATGATCATTTCCAACACCCTACTCAACCAGGTAAGGTCATGGATCTTGGACTATTGGAATTATCATTGGTTGTGGTTTCATGACTCATTGTGTTCAAATTACCCAATTTATTTAGTTGAGAATTATAATTTATAGGTTATATACGCTCTCCTATATAGAATAGGGTAAATTACTAAGATATCTGAAATTTAGTTGAATATACTAATTAGTCTTTATATTTCTAAAAATAGATTATGAAAGTTCTCAGATTTGATTTAGTACAATATCTAGTCAAAAAAAGAAAATGTCAAATTTGCTCTTTTTTTTTTGTTTTTTAAAGTACTCAAAAAAATTTAATGTTATCCATTTAATACCAAAATATCAAATTTATTCTTTTTTGAAGTATTTTTAAGTTAACAAAATATCAATTCTTTAAAAAATAAATTGGTATATTTAGTTGACTAACAAAATATTTTATTTAAAAGTAATTGACGGTCTTTATAGTTAATGAAACTAAATTTGAGAAATTTGATAATGAATTTCAAAAAATAAATGAACTAAGTAGTGAATTTGACTAAGAGTAGAATAATTGGATGCAGGCTGCAATCAGATTGAGATGCATCAGCTAGGTGGAACTCGTTTAACCTACTTTTCAATTCAGTTTTTTTCGGTTTTTTTTTTAATATTCATTTTCAGTCTTTGATCCAACAGTTCATAAAGACTGAGTGAAACCCCAAATCATCATTCAAATCTCCAATACCCTACAACCTATAAAATATCTTGCAATAACATAAGCAAATACTGTCCAGCAGACGAACAGAGAAGGAATCAGGGGCGATGTGAAAGCATCACCCGAATAACCAAAGATGGAAATCAACAACCATGTCAGCCTCAGCCAAAGAAAAATGTAGAGACACTTTCAGATTTCAATCCTCAAAAACCTTAATCCTCTCTTAATTCTTTTGAAAGTCTCTTATTCTCTTATTAAAGCCTCGGTTGATATACTTACTGTTTGGTCAAAATAATTGAATTATAATTGTTATAATATAAAATTACTAATAAGAACATAATTTATTTAATTTAATATAAACATTATTTAATAATATATTAATAAATAAATAAAAAGTATAGTATATTATTTATTCAATATTATTATTTATTTCAATAAATTAAAAATTAATAGTAATAATAATATTTAAAAAAAATATATAATATAAAAATAACTAAATAAAAAATGAATTCGATTTGTTATTTATATATAAAGATAATTTAGTCTTTGTACTTAAAACAGGTACAAAATGAAGTTTTTCAATCAACTATATGAGGCTTCAAGCAGCCACCAATTGCAATTTACCAAACACTTATCTTTCAGCTGTAGGGAAACCCCAAAAAAAGAAAAAAGCAACAGCCGCCCAAAATAACTTCTAAATCAATAATTTTTACACCCATGACCAAAGCCGAATTAAAAAATCGTAATTTTAAAGGATAAAAACCAAACCCAAAATACTGAATCCATTAATCAAAATTTTTACTCAAGTTCTTCCCTTTCAAATTTTTCTTTTTCTCACCTCTCTTTGTATCTGACATGCATGTCATGAGGAATGACTTGGAAAATTAACTACGAAACTTAATCACACAGAACGTAGTAATTTCACGTCCTTGTTACATAAAAAGGAAGGAAAAAAAAAAAGGAAAGAAATATGCAAAGAAGAGGTAAATTCGCAATGTCATACAAATAAAATCTTCCCACATATCATCATGTTTCGGTGCGAACTCAAAATAACACTTCAGTGACAAAAGAGAAGAAAACCACCTCCCATAATCAAGTTAAATGAGTCGGCATAACTTTTTATTAAACAAGAAAATAGAAAAACCTACCAGTTTTGATGCAGCTAAGACCTAACAAATCATTGTATTATTCACAACTTCATGTCGACGCATTCAAGCCTCCAAGCACCACACAAACTTTCGCCAAAAATTCCGAAAAAGAGTAGCTCACAGTGCATTAGTTGCTTCATCATAATCCTCTGAACCTTCCACGGTCGACTTAGCTGATTGAACCGCACACTTAAATGGCATCTACACATAGCCAGCAAACGTTTAAATCAAACAATCACGACCAAAACATCTCAAGCAGTGAATTGCAGCACTTACCAGTTTTCATTATGTTCGACACAACCATTACCAGCAATTCTTCCAAAAATTGCAGCATATGAACACAAAAATAAAAACAAGCATATAATTATAGCAAATATAAATCAAGCTTAATACTAGCAAACATAATTTGAATCCGGTAAATCATGGTGATAGCATGATTGCATCGGTCAATACATATATTCTTTACCACTATGGTCCATAGCGCATGCATGATTTGAATATAACCAGATGCTTGATCAATAGTTAAGTCGTAATGTCTAAAGGTACTTATCCAATTTTTTCTAGCCAAAGTCTCAGTTCATAGATCAGCAGCGAATAACTGTATCTTCTTTCTTTCAATCCTCATACATATGCCATGAATAATTAAATATTACAACTGTAATGCCTAAAAATCATTGATTATCATCTAATACTTTTAAAAAATAATACATCATTCCAAACAAGATGCAACTCCATGCCACCATAAGTATACAAACAAGTAGCATCGGATAACATATACAAAATTAAATAAAAAAAATATTACAAGAGGGTGGAGCATAGGTATAAATCAAATGCAGAATGCAATGCTTTCCATGGTTTTCGTCAAATTACCCGTGATGAAAGAGTTATATTCCCCATATTCAGCAATAAAGGCAATATACAGCCAACACATTTAGTTGTTCTCAAAATTCTCCACAGAATCTGTCCTCAAAGGTGCTACTACAAATAATTTTCTGTGTTCCAGTTCGAGACACAACCAAAAAGCCCTGACCATTCATTTCCTGTTTCAATAATTACATATTCCAGACTGCATAATTAGCAAAATGCCTAGCGCACAGTGTGGCAACTCCTCAAACTCTTTGATGAGTACAGTCCAACTAACAAGATGATATACCCTTTTCACAATTTGTAATACTGAAATTAAACCATTAAGAAACCACCACCCAATTTTCAATTCTTTGAAATCATTTTGTAAAATTTTCAATTATCAAACATTATTTTCATAATTATGTGTCTTCTAACAGGGAACTATTGGTCAATTCCCTAATGGGAACTGGAAAGCCTCGTATGTACTTTCCAACTCCCTAAGCGCCAAACTCCTGTTCAATTACAAAATCATTTCACTTTTTAACAGTTACACTGCAAATAGTTTTAAAAGAACAATTTGCTTTTTTTTTTTCTTTAACAAGTTGTGGAAGGCATCATTTTGCTCATATGGACATTTGGTTTATGATCAACTGATCATCCTTTCACTTCTCAAAGGATGCAAACACCTCCTCACTTGACTAATGCCTTCTTTCACATGAACACATATTGCTAATGAGCTTATTTCCACTTCCCAAAGGATGCACACACCTAACCATTGTCCGAATTAGGTAACAGCTGCAGTGTTGCCCCGCCCTATTCATTTAAGCCATCTTCAATTAGAACTGTTTATCCTTAATGACGGATATGAAATTTTATGCTTGGCACAGCCATCATTTCCACATAATATCGAGCCAGCATTTTTAACAAAGCCAGAGCACAAAAAATACATAAAATGTTACCATGGTACATATACTCTTTACAAAGGTGCTGGCCTTAAGAATTCTTATCACAACCTTGGCCTACTCTGAGGGCAGGCAAGTAAGATCCTCTACCATAATCAGTTCAAAATGTGAGAAATTCCAAATGCTAGTCATTCATTTTTGACAAGTAAAAAGAGAATTAATATCGATAATTTGGTCTTTCATGATTAGCCATTTGTTAGATGATACCAAAACCATACTGCATCAACTGGTTAAACAAATTTGTCCAGTTAGGAAATCATATTGAAAGAACTTCATTTATTTATTTGTTCACCCCATTAAGATTTTCACATTACTATTATGTTTCTTTTTTTTTTTTTGTGGGGGGGGGGACACACACACAACACACGATAGAATTACCAGATGAACAAAGTTCATACCTTGCACTGGAGACTTGTTATTGTTGATTTCAGTAAATCATCTCCAACTATCAATCTCAACCTTCTGATAAAATCCCTTCTGCTTATGTTCTTTGCCTGGCATAATACAGAGACACAAAATGAAATTCAGAGGAAGGGAGAAAAAAGGAACATCTCTAAATTAATTTTATCATTACAAGAGTACTAGAAAGTATGCTAATCAGTATACCTGAAACAGTTTGTAATGAGTAATAATTTCTTCCATTTTTTCTCTTGGAACTTTATTTGAAATAGCAGCAAACAACATAGGGAAAGGCATATAAGGGGATTTAGGAATTCTTATATTGCTTGAACCAAGACTTGAAGCTTTTCCCGAAGATCTCCCAGATTCTGATAGTGTTTGGCTTTTGCTTCCCTAAGAAATTGATGAATGTTATAACAGTAAAACGAGCATAGGACTGATAGCAACAATATATCTACACGCCTTTACTAAACCTCATCAATGACAAAAGCAAATTTAGGAAAAAAAAAGGATTCATGAGTCTCCAACAAGACACACAATGCTTAGCAATGGATGGACACTATAACCTATAATGCAACTCCCCCTACTCTCAAAAACTAATAAATAAACGAATAAAAATACTTGTCCACCTATACTATGCTATAAATAACTAAGCTATTAGGGGTCCGCTCTACAGCTGCAACTGCTAGGACACATTAGTTTGCTAACAGCATATTCACCATGCTTCAAAAGCACCCAGGAGGAGTGTTTCTGTTTTTTTTTTTTTTAAATCAAAGCAGCCTCAGACAGATGCTGTTGAAAGCAGGTACAGAACTTAAGTCTAATAGAATCCAATAAAGAAAAAGATAATAATTCACTCTAGTTGACAAGGAATTTATGTAGCTAATTAGTAAAATAAACAGAGCAAAATGTGTCAAAATTAATACGAAATTCCAGCTCACTGAATCAAGTAAGAGCAAAAGAAGGGCCAAAATATAATTAGTAACCTTACCAAATCAGTTGCAGGAGAGGAAGTTGGTAGATTCAAATTAACTGCAGAGGATTCAATCGGCAAATTCAGATCAACAGTAGGGACCTCCGTTGCCATATTTCGCTGTGCACCTTGTGTGGATGCAGTGATGCCAGAAACAGCATGCTTAATCTCACTTTCAACACAAAGCCCTGTACAAAAAACAAATAATCCTAGAAGTCGAGAAAAGAAATTTGCCCAAAAAAGGAAAAAAATTTATATTTATACAGCAACTGGATAAGTGATCAAAGAAGTGTAATAAGCCCGAGCAGAAGTAGAGGATCTGGATTTTTTTAAGTTGGATATTTTTTTAACTTCCAGCATTCAAGGGTGCATATGTATGTATAGTAGAACATATGATTCATCCAGAAACTGAAACCTCAAGAGAACTGGTATATCACCTTCAGCATGGGAAGAGACCTTGAAACTAACAACAAATTCCGGATGAATGTGGGTGTTCATATTCATATTCCAAATTATATATTGTCTCGGATTTTGAAGATCATCCACACCACTATCAAAGTTCTCACTACTGGGATGACACTGCTGATTCCCTGGCTGAACAAGCTCAAATTTTCCCATTATTACACGACAAAATACCATGTATTGTACTCCATTTTCGTCAACATCATAAAATTTTGCACTGTCAATAAATCATTGTAGCTCGTTAATAAAAGAATAGAATGAAATATAGATAATAAGAGCAATCAGAGATCAAGGATGCAGAGATTGATGATGATAGTCTATGCCACCACTCCTGGATGCAATGGACAAGGCACATACCATCCTAATATTTGCAAAAGATCATCTAAAATATCGCTAATCCCTTGACTCATTCTAAACAAAAGATCTAGAATTGTCTACAACATAATTTTTTTGACCCACATAAGAACACATTGAGAATTCCATTCACTTGTTTATGTAACAATTGAGTCATTAGAGATTTTTTTTGGGGGGGAAAAATAAATAATGAAAATTGCATTGTTGTGCTTCTTCTGTTGACAGCAAAAGGTAAACTCATAGGAGCTTTTACAAGCATCTTCATAACTGAACAGACATAAATTAACCTCTTGCTAGGCATACTTGTCCCAGACGCAAATCTGAACCCTGGGCCTAGATAACATCAACAGTATATGATACAACAAAATGGACTGAAATTTCAACCTGGTATCACTGCAGTTTGCTGCAGAGAGATGAACACCAATGCCATATTTAGACATAATTGTAGATTGTCCACAATGTCCAAGTCCATATAACAAGATTGTAGAAAGTGATTCCTTGGAAGAAGCAAGCCAAGCATATCGAACATTGGCATCCCCACGGTATATTTTTGTTAGTTCAATCTGCTTTTGGAAAAGTTCCAAACGAGCTTGCATTGAAGTACTAGAGCACCGTTGGATATCAATTATGTTGACACCAGTATAAGAGTTCATACCTGTAAGAAATAACTTCCTTACAATATCAGAATCCAAGTTATCATTAAAAGATTCAATCCTGGTGACAAATTCAGATTTAAAATGTTGATTTTCCTCAATGGCCTCATGAATTTTTTCATCAGGCATCCTGTTGCAGCCATCCTCTACTTCTACAACATAGCAGTCGCTCATAGGTTTTTGAGAAATTTGAATATGCTTGACAATAGCATTTGACTCTCCACAACACTCCTTCAGCTTCGATTGATCCACTCCATTTATGTCAATTTCAAGCTGCAGCTTCATCTCATGAGGGCCATAAGACTCCCTAAACATAGGCCCATTTACACCATTATGCTGGCAGCAGTCATATGGCTCATCATCAACATAAATCTCAGGAAAGAAACAGCCACCTGATTCATCAATCCAAGCAATTGGTTGCCGTAAACCTGTATTCATGTCCAGTCGAAACATATGCAAGAGATCCAGCACAAAACGATAACCATCTACCTCAACCTTAATAACAGGTTTCTTCTCTTGAAGATCCTTCCTAACCAAAGCAACAAGATCTTGTGAAAAATCACTCCATTCGCCATTTTGATAATACATAAGACGCTGTGGCACCCCAGTCCTTGTAAAATTTGAATAACACTGGAGCAAAGATCTTCTAAAATGATACCCACAGCTAGCATGCTTGATTTGTCTTCCATCTAGTCTCCGTCGTTTCCCAAGCTTATGGGTTGAAAAATCCCCAGTAGAGCACTCAGGTGACAAAATATGGGAAGCTCCAGCACAATATGCCACATTACGGGACGCTCGTTTTCTCTTAAGACCAAGCATAACTCTACGATTACTACCCAATACCTTTACGATCTTGGAGTCCATTTCTACCTAATAGATCAATCCCTATCAAGAAGTTCAAATCCAAAAGTTTGTATATAAAGAAGACTAACCACTCTAGGTTTTCACCAGTTATAAAGACAGAATGCAATCATAGATGATCAGCAAGCCCTGTAAAATAGGAACAAGTAAGAAACCATCCACACTATGCATGCCAAAACCCACTCTGATAGTATCTGATCTAATGAACAAACAAGAACCCGGTTAAATATATTATACAACAAGAAAAATCTGGGTGATAGTCATCATAATGCAGTTACACAAGTATATTAGAGTTGCAGTCAAAATAATTTGAAAGTGGAAGAGGATAGGTGACCAACAGAAAATATAACCAGAAACATAATTGGCTTCATCATACAAAAAACATATGTACACAGCAGCCATACTACAGAGCCTATGGGAGCTTGTGGTTTCTAAATTGTATTAGATTGAACACAACCATGTATTAGCATCGGCTATTTGCATATAGAAGGTACCTAAGTTAAGTAGGCCAAAACTTTGTATAATCCTGTATTTTTTTTAAAAAACCTTTCCTCTTTGTTTGCATCGCACCTATGTAATGAGCGCATGTCTAGAAATCTATGGTGCAATTGCGCAGAAGATACAACTCCTCATAACTAGCACCAAAATGACATGTCCAATATCAACACACTTACCACAAACCCAAAAAAAAAAAAATTCCTTCTCACCAACCACATGGATGGAAAATTCCTTCTCTCCTTCTCTGGTTCTTTCACTTTTCTATTTCTCCTAAAAATTTTCATCTTCCCAGTTCCCTAATCCTCATTATCCTTTCCATTGTTCCACTTTTCTATTCATCTTATCAAACAAACCCTTAGTACAGAATTGAATCCAAGTCCAGCAGTGGAAAAAAAATCTCAAAATTGCATATACATAAGACAAAACCACCATAAACTAAGCTTCCATATTTACATGCAAAGGATATCCATTGTTCCTCTTACACAAAAGCAGGACATGTAGTTGATTTCAGTCTAGCAATTAAGACAGAACTTTTCTTTTTAAGGGAACATCCAGCAATGAGATGACGAACCTGAAATATAGTTAAGAAACAAAAAAAGAAAAGAAATTGTAGATTGAAGTAGACAGCTCATATTACATAACACAACTGAAAACACAGAGGACATTATCTGAAAGGAAAAAGTAATTCAGAGAACGGCAATACTGACAAATAATTTAAACATGTAATATGCCATGACATTGGAGTTACTTCCAACACAAATTTGCAAATGGGGCAAGTAAGGCAATCATGTAAGCAGATTCACTCAATATCATCCAGGTGACAAATCAATTGCAGCATCTAGTGAATTGATCCTTTCACTAGGGACGTTCAAAACATAAAACTTTTTTAAACAATGAACAAAATTTGAATTACGGAGCATAAGTCTCAAAGCATGCGTTAACAATGTGAAATGTCATCTTGACAAGAAAAAATATAAACTTCAAGATGCTTAAAAGTATCTGTGCATTACAATCAACTAACGCTCCATGAACTTCTCCATAAATGTTACATTAATAGAAATTTCAATTAAGAACATCGCTTTCATCTTTAAGAATTTGCAATTTCAAAAAGAAACAAAAAGATTACAACCAAATATATAGACATGAACAACAAAAGCAACACGTACCTACTACTGCAGTTAGAGTTCATTCTGTACATGTTCTCTTCTATATGACCGTCACACAGTTCACAGAAGTAGAGCCACTTTATTATTTATTCTACAGCGTTGAGTAGCTCTGCTCCTATATCATCCAAATCCAAGTACAATACTTAATTTCTGTCAAAACAAGACTAGTGCATACTCACAGGTCAAAAAAAAAAAATGAAAACAACTGCTATCAACCCTAAAGCAAATAAAGAATAAATAATCTCAGACCAGCATCCTGCAATCAATTTAGCATAATATTTTTTTTTGGGGGTCTCAACAGGGAAAAATCGCGAACTTCCACTCGAAACAAGAAATTTAAGCCACACAAAAACAGTTTTCGGAATTCAAAAATTCAATTTCACTTAAAATAGAATTACCTCTGCTAAGAGCCAATATTATATCGTGACCCCAAATTATCTCAATACAGAGACTAAGATAGTTTTAAATCAAATAAATAAATAGATGCAATTCTTCCACTTCACCTATCAAAAGCTCAAATTTTTTTAATCTTAAACAAGAATAGATCACCAACATCGGTCAACCGTCAACGTGAACTTTTAGTGCTAAATTGCATACTTCCTCTAAAATTTAACTCAAAACACCATAAAAATTATCAGAACAAACTCCAAAACCGGTATCAGTCAAAATCTAACCCGATCTACCCACTTCTTTCACAAAATCCAAAAAATTTTGTAACAGTCATTTAAAAAAAAAAAAGAACATAAACCTATAATCTAAACCGTACAATTATTCAAGCATGAAATCAAACTTTCAAATCGGATTCTTGAAAAAAAAAATTGAAACAATATTACCTGCAGATGATATATAAAAACCAATAACTCGGTGCGGTACGATTTCGACAGAGAGAAGGTGTGTGAGAGAGACAGAGGAGCCCTAACTCACGAGAAGAGGAACAGCGAGAAAAATACGACGCCGTTGACTAATAGATTACATAGATGCGGCGTTGACGGTGCAAGTTAAGTCGGCGGTGGCCAATGTCTCACTGCTAATTTTTTTTAACAAAACAAAAACTTTTCTTATTCTCATTTTTGCTTGCGCGAAAAGCAAGAAAGACCACTGAACTTCGGCCACCAGTTTCTTTGAACGAGCAAATTTTAAAGTCACAACAGCAAGTATATATTCTGTATCACAGACTTCATTGATTGGGTTGACAATGGTACGTACTAGGAAAGGACGAGATGGGATTGGTCCGTAACAGGGACAGATTGGGATGGGTGTGTTTTGTGTTTGCAAATCAGTTTAAAAATTTGAAGGTTTATTTTGGAAATGTGAAAAAAGACGGTCTAATAATTTAATATTTTAAAAATTATTTATAATTACAAAATAATTTTTATTTTATAATTAAAATAATTTTTTAAAAATTAAATTATTACCATTTTTTTAATTAGATCCCTTTAATAAAATTCACCCTAAAAAGTTAGTGTAGTCAGGGATTGATAAATTTTACCGACGATGAATTGTAATATTTTAATATTTTATAGTATAAAATACTAATTTAATAGAATTTATATATTTGAAATACTGTAACTGAAATTCACCAAGGACTCACGATGGGAAATTGCACAGTGGAGAATGTGGGGCCAATATGTGTGAAGTTATCTTAACTTTTGCGCAGTTTCGTGTCAATCCTCATTGGATTTAGCAGCCAATTATTTTTAAAATTTTATTAAAATTGAAACGGTCGGGGGTGTATTTAATGTTTTTCTGAAACTCTATTTACGAGGCTCTAAATTAATGAAATTAATTCTAATATTATATTTTTTTCGTCCAATAAAAATAAATTTAATTCTATTTTATATATATATTAAATAAATTAGTTAATTCACTTAAATTAATAATTTTTATTTAACATTTTTCAAAAATATCTTTAATTAATTATTATCTAAAAAATACAATTTAAATTAATATTTCATAATTCTTTTATAAATGTTAACAAATTTTAAAATTAATTTAAAATAATAGTTAAAAAATAATTTTTTATTGATATAAGTGATAATAGTTGAATATATAAATAAATGTAAAATTGTAATTAAGCATAATAGCAATAATTAAAAAAAAGTGATCTATAATTTTAGACGAATAAAAATGAAAAGCAAACTTTTCTGGACAAATAGAATATTAAAAAAATCAAAAAATATTTATAGAAAATATAAGTAAATAATAGAAAATTTTTAAAAAATATAAAAAGAGTCTAAAAATATTACAAAAATATAGAAACTTAATATTTAACAAATATTTACCACAAAAATTAATGAAATTTGAAATTACACAAAATTTATCCAATATTTAATCAATATTTATCCGATATTTATCTAAAATTTAACTAAGATTTACCAGAAAAGTAATGAAAGTTAAAGTTATCCAGAGTTTATTAATGGTTTGTAACGTCCAGCAATTCAGGTTCCAATCATGCGTAATCATAGTCAGGTGCGCCGGTCTGGTTTATTGCATTGTAAAGCTAAGACAATAAGGCATAAAATCGTAGAAGGTTGTAAAGTCAGATTATGAGTATAAATGGGCCTAAATTGGATCACAATCTCAGATCCTGAATCTGTCATGCATGAGAAAGTTTGTTTTGTAGTATTTTCTTTACATATGGCATGTTTTACGTGTAATAATTGTTGGTTATTTGATATTCAATTGTTCATATGGGCATTGCATATTCATAAATGTACAAATAATATCAATAATCTGGTGATGGTAATAATTATGTCAAAATCCGAACATACCTAGACTTGAACTAAAATAAAAAATAGGTTGACATGTCAATAAAAAGAAAAAGAAACACGCGCTATAAAAATAATAAAAGCCATAAATAGTAATATCGAAAAAAAAAGAAAAGTCGATAATGGCAAATAAATGAAAACTGGTAATGGCAACAAATTCAAGTGTTAGGAATGACAATATTATAAAATGATCGGAAATGACAAATCTCTATATTTCTACTAATAAGTTCAAATATAGGTGGGTGTTAAGGGCTTGATTAAAAATAATAAAAAGAAAATGGTATGAATAAAGATAATAAAAGAATGAGATTGCATTTTTACAAATTAAATTACATGGCATATTTAATCTGTGAATGTATGTGAAACATTGTTTGTGATATTGGTATTATGTTGTGACATGTATAAAATTTATAAATATATCGTATGTATGATTTTTATCCTATAAAGCACCACTAAGTTATTAGCTTAGCGTGGATAAATTTTCCTCGCGCAGAAATAGATGGTCTGCAACATTAGATTAATTGTTAGAAGAAAAAAAGAAATCTAGACGGACAGCAGTTTAAAGTTCCAAATTTATTTTGGTATATTTTAAAGAAGTATTGTAATATATTATCAAGATTTTATCATGTAATATATGTAGTGGGACATATAAGTACAATAATAAGTAGAAATTCTAGTGTAAAAATATATGGTTCATATGAAAATATAAAGTAATGTTTTTTTTATAGTATACATTTATTAACCAATTAAATGGTTATAGGTATGAAAAAAATAATATAATAATAATAATATATAAGTATTTTAATCTGGTAGATTGTTTAAGATAGATAAACGGGTAACGTCCATTTATCTTACTAATCAAATGCAGGGTAAAGGGGTGTTACATGTTTTATCCAACGTTTATCCAAAATTTAGCAGAAATTGACTGAAAATCTACTTTGTGAAAGTTGATGTTGTCCAAAATTTACTTAAAATTTATGTAATATCTACCTAAAGTTTCACTATATCCATTCAATTTCTCAATTAAAAACTAATTAAAATTTACCAAAATAAATAACCTTGATTAAATTAATTAAATACAAATTTACATATTTCTTTTAATAATTAAAGTTTATCCAAGATTTTATTTGGTAATTAAATTAATTGAATTAAAGTTTACATATTTTTTTTGGTAATTAAACAATTACTAAAAATAAATAAATGCATGTATGAAAATAAGTGGTGTTATGCAAGTTAATGAAATTCTTAATCTATATTTAAAAGATGGAAAAGGACAATTTTCTTTCTCAATTGAACGAAAATATGCACCAAATATATTGTAATTCTCATATTTAAAAATAAAAAAATAAAAATCGGTAAAAATAAAAATGAAAGCAGTGCCAATGAAAAAACATAAAAAGGCCAATAAAATTGAAAAGAAAAATCCACAATTGATATTAAGTAATATTTCCTCTAAATAATAATGCACGATTTGTACTCATACACTTCAGTTAAATATTAAAGAAAATAAATATTTATCTGTTGAAATTGAATTTATTTTATTAATATTCTTGAATTTCAAAAATTATTAAAGATGCTTTCTCTATTTCATTTATTAAATTATATTGTTTTTTAATTAAAGTTTAATATATTTACCATAAATTAGAAATAATATTCTCTTTTCCTCATAAAAATATTATTACAATATATCAAATTTCAAAAGGTAAATAGCGATTTTCTCTTTATTATTTTAACACAATCTAATATATTTCTAATAAAAAATATAATATAATGATATATTAATGAAATATAATAAAATAGAGAAACCAATCATATAAATTTTAAACTTCAAATTTAGGATAAATAGTAATATTCCGTAAATATTAAATATAGACTAAATTATAAAAAAAAAATTATGAATTTTGCACTTTATCGCAGTTATATTTAATTTTTTAAAAATTTGAGTTTAATTATACGTACTTTGAATTTTGTAACTGTTACAAGATAGTAGGCATAATCATGGATGATTTGTTGTTACCAAATCAATCCTAATTAGTACCAAATCAGTGTGCAAATTAGTGTGATTCTTTCCTTATATAAGATCTCTTATATATATAAATACATATACAATTGTGAATAAGAAAAATAAGATTTCTTTCAATTCTTATTTGATTATTACATGGTATCAGAGTACTGATAATCTAAGTTTGAGTTATTTCTTTTTGAAATTTTAAGTGTTGAGTGTTGTAAGAGAGGGAGACTGCTAATATAGGTCAACATCACCGGCTACTCACCCATTGACACTGCCACTTCGGGGAGAAGCACCTTCTGTTGATTTGCTGTCCTTCAGAATTTTATCACCGGAACTCGTGTGTGTGAGCTACACGCGCTGATTGAAGTTTTCTGATACAGTGCCACGTCCATGTGCGTCTGTCACCTGAAAATTTGCTAGTCATCGTCAGGTATCTCGCCTTTGTGTGGGCTTTCTGTTTTCATACTTAGTTGGCCAATATCTACTGTGGTGTGGGGTTGTTTATCTGTGGTTCATTTATGTTTGTTAAAATTCCAAAATTTAATCTTTATTTGTATTGAACTACTGGTTGGTAAATTATGGCTGAGAAAAATGCTGGTATTGTCTCATATGTGGTTCCAATAATGTCAAAAATTACGGAACATAAACTTAATGCTACAAATTTTCTTGACTGGAGTAAAACTATTGAATTATACCATTTTGGATCAAACTCAATTTAGTATGCATGTACAAACTTTGAGAAGTGATAATGCTAAGGAATATTTATTAAAAATTTTCCAAAAGTATATGATCCAAAATGGTATTCTTCATCAAATATTGTGTGTGGACACACCATCTCAAAATGGTATATCTAAAAGAAAAAATAGGCATTTTCTTGAAACTATTAGAGCTTTGTTATTTCATATGCAGGTACTCAAATATTTTTGGGCTAATGTTGTTTCTACAACTTGCTTCCTGATCAATAGAATGTCATCCTTGGTTTTGTCTGGTGAAACTCCCTTTTCTATTCTTTTTCCTAATAAATCTTTATTTCCCATCGCACCTAGGATATTTAGTTGTACTTATTTTGTTAGAGATGTCCGTCCTCATGTTACAAAGCTTGATCCCAAATCTTTGAAATGCATCTTTTTGGGATATTCTCATGTGCAAAAGGGATATAGATGTTATTGTCCTAGTTTTAACAAGTATCTTGTATCAGCTGATGTTACCTTTTGGGAACATTCCTCATTTTCTTCTTTTACAGGTTCTATTCCTCAGGAGGAGGATGATGATTTGCTTATCTATAATGTTACCTCCTCTTTAGATCCTTCACCATCAGTTCCTATAAGACCTCCCATAAAACAGACACATACTCGCCGGCCAAAATCTTCGAATTCTACCCCTGAACCGGCTCTTGCACCTGCTCTAGATCCTCCTCATTCATGTCCTGATGAGCTAGTCTCTTCATCACCTGATCTGACTCCGAGTGATGATCTTCCCATTACTCTTCGTAAAGGTAAACGTTCATGCACCTATCCAGTATCCTCTTTTGTTTCCTATAATCATTTATCACCCTCTTCTTATTCCTTTATTGCATCTCTCGATTCAATTTCTGTTCCTAAAATTGTTCGTGAAGCCTTAGCCCATTCTAGCTGGTGTAATGCTATGATTGAGGAGATGAATGCTTTAGATGATAACGGTACTTGGATCTTGGAAGATTTAACTGCAGGAAAATAAACCATTGGGTGTAAATGGGTTTTTGCAGTTAAAGTCAATCCTGATGGCTTTGTAGCTAGATTGAAAGCTTGTCTTGTTGCTAAAGGATATGTCCAAACATATATAGTGGACTACTTAGATACATTTTCTCCTGTTGCTAAACTTAGCTCTATGAGGCTCTTTATTTCCATGGTCACCACTCATTATTGGCCTCTGCATCAATTAAACATTAAAAATGCATTTCTTTATGGTGAACTTCAGGAGGAAGTCTATATGGAGCAACCACCCAGTTTTGTCGCTCAAGGAGAGTATGGGAAAGTATGTCATATCCATAAATCTTTGTATGGCTTAAAACAAAGCCCTCGTGCATGGTTTGGTAAGTTTAGTCAACTATTGAGAATTTTGGTATGCATAAGAGTAAGTCGGATCATTTTGTTTTCTACAAACACTCTAATAGTGGAATTATTCTATTAGTTGTGTATGTGGATGATATTGTTATCACTGGTAACGACTCAGCAGGGATTTCATCTCTTAAATCATTCCTTCATACTCAATTTCATACCAAAGACTTGGGAATGCCACAATACTTCTTGGGTGTTGAAGTAGCTAGGAGTAAGAAAGGAATCCTCTTATCTCAAAGGAAGTATGTGCTTGACTTATTATCTGAAACAGGGAAGTTGAGAGCTAAACCATGTAGTGTTCTAATGATTCCTGGTATGCAATTTATAAGAGATGGTGATTTATTTGAAGATCCTGAAAGATATAAAAGATTGGTTGAGAAATTGAATTATCTCACTGTAACTCGATTAGATATTGCTTATTTAGTCAATGTGGTTAGTTAGTATATGTCATCTCCAACTGTTGATCACTGGAAGGTAGTGAAATAAATTTTATGCTATTTGAAAGGTGCATCTGGGCGTGGAATGTTGTATAGTAATTATGGTCACACTAGGATTGAATGCTTTTCAAATGCTGATTGGGCAAGATCTAAGGAAGATCAAAGATCAACTTCAGGATACTGTATTTTCATTGGCGGCAATTTGATTTTATGGAAGAGTAAGAAATAGAATGTGGTTTCTCAATCAAGTGCTGAGTCTGAATACAGAACTATGGCCAAATATGTATGTGAAGTAATGTGGATATATTAACTTCTTAGCGAAGTGGGTTTTAAGATTTCAATGTCAGCTAAATTGTGGTGTGACAACCAAGCTACACTTCACATTGCAGGTTAATCCAGTTTTTCATGAGCGAACCAAATATATTGAGATTGATTGTCACTTTGCTCGTGAAAAGATCCAGTAAGGTTTGATTTCTACGGGCTACGTGAAAACAGGGGAACAATTGAGAGATATTTTCACAAATGCACTTAATGGAGCTAGAGGCGATTATCTTTGTAACAAGTTAAACATGATTAACATCTATACTTCAGCTTAAAGGGGAGTGTTACAAGATAATAGACATAATTAATGATGATTTGTTGTTACCGAATCAGTCCCTAGTTATTATCAAATGAGTGTGCAAATCAGTGTGATTCTTTCCTTATATAGGATCTCTTATGTATATAAATACATATACAATTGTGAATAAGAAAAATAAGATTTCTTTCAATTATTGTCTGATTATTATAGTAACAAATCTTACCTCGAGTAAACTGGATCTCATTCCGAGCTTGTGTAGTGATAATAGGAAAAAATATAAAAAATATTAAAAAAATAATATGGCATACATAGTGCATTTGATGTGGAAAAAAATTACCACGTGGTCACCTACACTAAAAGGACGTCATTTGAAATAGTTCAAAATTCAATTTGAAATTTTTATTTGAAGATTTTGTATTATTCTTAATACTAGATAACTGCAATTTAATATTACCACAAAAATACATCCAAAATCGACTGCTTCAAGCATACAAATTTTCAAATTAGATTTTAGACTGAGCAAAACGTCATAGTTTTAGTGCATATGATAATTTTTTTTCACTTAAAAAACATATATGTAAGGTTGAGAATCCAATTGAGGATAAAGGAAGGTACAAGAAGATGATAATTTCTGTATGGAAATTATGTAGAGCTGCTTCCCCATCAGAAAGATAACAAATTTTTAGATCCCAGATGCATTACATTCCTCTAGGAGTTTTAGCAAATTATGTTCAGGGGCACTGATAGATGGTAGAATCATTCTGTTAGATTGGGTTGACCGTGGCTTTGTCGTTGCAGATTCCGATTCGGATTCAAGAGCCGGTCCGCCTTCTTTCATAACAGGCAAGTCGCCTCTCCTTCGCACGGTTGCTGATACTCGCTCCTTCCATAATCTTCCATCCTGATGTTTGATGAACATATATCAAAATGTCAAAGATAGCAATTTTCCACTAAAAGTATCAGATGTGCAGAATAAGGCAGTGCAAGTCTTTTATACAAACCAATTAACCTATTCACCAAACCAGGAACCCATGACACAGAAGTGCATATAGAATCAAGGCAAAAGTATAAATAAAAAGTGGTATGTGGTTTGACCCTTTTTTTTAATTTTGGTTACGTGATATTTTTTGTGACAAAAAAAGAGTTTGTGGTTTATTGTGTTAGCAAAAATCGGTATTTTCCTATAACGACATTAAATCCATCCAACGTGGCACTGACATGGATTAACGCTGCTGATGTTGGCACTCACATGGTACTACATGGAATGATCCACAAGCCTTTTTGTGACAAGAAATTTAACGCTATAATGAAAAGATACCAATTTTCTCTAAGGGAATAAACCACAAACTCCTTTTTATCACAAAAAATATAACGTACCCAAAATTGAAAAGGAGTCAAACCATGTGCCACTTTTTTGTATTTTTCCCTAGAATCAACTCCGGTTCTCACATAACCATGCCTGGCACATTCCAAATGCATTTAGGACAGAAGGTATTAGGATTAAACATTAGCATAAATCATCAAAACCTCAACATTTCCTTTGGTACCCAGTCATTGTGCCTTCTTGTATGGACCAATCAATAAGCTAGTTCAAGAAAAGTATGCTCTGTCATGAATCCAAAGATGGTAAAGACTACCGTGCAGCTCCAACAAATGTTTCTTCTATTCCACAATCTACCACAAGAAAATTGCTAATAGAATTTAAGGTGATCTATGATCTATGATCTATTCGAGTTTAATTATCAGTATGCATTCAATATAATGGCCTATTAGGAGTGCATAAAACACACCTACGAAGTTTTCGGTGAGCATACAGAAGTTCCTTGCAAGCTGAACACGTCAAGATATATATACACACACACACAAGATATATATACACACACACAGAAAGACATACATATTCTCTCTTTCCTAACATAATAATCAAGATAAATCAATATGAACTTTATATAAGAGAAGAAGGGGGGGAGGCACAGGGGAAAGCAAAGAGGGAAGTGTGAGGAGCTTTACCTCATTACCTAAATACCCCTACCCTTTAGTTGTAAAGTCACAGAAGAAGTAATAATTAACATAAATAAGGAAAATTAAGCTTATAAAAGAACTGAAAGTTACTCTATTATGTCTCAAATAAACCTTATGTAACATCACCAGCACTTCAAATTTGTTGAGCCCTTAAACATTCTGTTTTTGGAGCTTCATGTTGGCCTGAGAAGCATGGACACGGACACGGACACGGCTATGGGAACACAATACGGCGGGACACAAGAACACAGCAAATTCAAAAAACTAGAACACGGACACGGCATAATAAAATAATAAAAAAACAATTATCCTTACAAATATTATCCTTAAAAAGCAATTCAGATAAATAAAAAAGAAGTGTTCAAACATAAGTAACCATAACAATTAAATAACCCCATTTCCATATCAACGAAATTTTCAATTACCACTACTCCAATTGCCTACTGCTCCCTCTGTTGTGCAGTTGTCATACTCAATCAGGTTTACTTCAAACACATTGTACTGTGTCTTTTGGTACCTGAATGCTGCATAGCCAAACCCAACCAAAAAATAATAATAAAAAAAAAGTAACTACATTTTGCAAAGAAACAAAAAAAGATGGAACTGGGTTAATGGGCTAAACAAACTTTTGAACCAGATTAATGGGCTCGTTTTAGGCCTGAACTCAATCAGAATAAAAGCCCTAATTAGAGCAGAAAATTATTTTCTTGAAAAGAAAGACAAATTGAACTCGAAGAAGAAACTAACAGACACGAAGTGAGTATAGGGAGAAGAGAGAGACAAAGATGGATCCAAAGCTAACAGAGGCAAGACAGCTGTTCAAGAGTTTCTTCCCTCTTCAGTGGCGGTGGCGGAAGTGGCGAAGAAGAGGATGAAGAAGGAGTAGAAGACTTGTATTCATATTTCGATTTCAATACCAACATTTTCTTCCTCCTCTACATTCTCAGATTAAAAAAGATTTATCTTTTCCCCTAACAACGATGATCAGAACCAGGGATTTGAGAAGCGAAAGAAGAAATGGATATGTGAAAGAAGAGAAGGAGGTGGAGACGCACTAGAAAATATTGTTTTCTTTGTTTTCCTCTGTTTTCTCTGTTCGGATTTGGACAGAAAAGAGTGGTGAGTCAGAGTGGAAGCCAGCTAAGAAGACTTCAGTAGTGTCCCAGCCGTGTCCGAAGCTTTGACTTTGTTTTCAGTCAATGACACGCCACGTGGCGTGTCCGAGGTGTGTCCGCATGTCCCTGTGTCGGACATGCAGTCCCCTCCTCTGTTTGCCGTGTCCGTGCTTCCCTTGGCTGCATTACAGCTTCCCTTCCCAATTAGTTTTCTCCTTAAACATTCACCATTTCCATCTTCCTCAATCAGTAATATCCACATATCATATAATACAACAATAGCTTGCTCATTAGCAGCTAAATCCAACTCTGCAAAGCTAATTCTTAAACCTAATTAAGTTGCATCAACCATATGAATTCCTTCATTTCGCTCAGTTAGCACCTCCATAAAAAGATCTAGGGTTTCTAAGTTCTTCTTTGCTATTTCGAGCCATCTTCAATCTGCCTATCAAAATTTTCTTCTACCTTCAATATCCTCCATCTCATAGTGATACCATTCTTGGTATCAAGTGGATATGCAAAGAGCAGCTCGATCACCCACCTCTTAGCTTATCTTTAATTAGTGCCAATTTCCAATATCCCAAATATGTTTACATACTCTGCAAGTTCTCATATTTCTATCTAACTATTTTAGCTTTTCTTTTCCTAACCATGCTAGTTTGTGGATATCTTGATTTTTCAGTATTTACCGTTCACAGGATAGACCACGAAATTGAGGACCTGTAAAAGTTTTCAACTTTCTAATACTTTACAATTGGGTAAAAGGCTCCTAGTTCATCAACTCTATGTTAATTCATTTTCCTCCATTTCACCACATTTTTATGTAAAAAAACCTAGTCACAACATGCACTTTGGAAGACCTCTATATATACCCTCCATATTGCCCACTTCACTATCCCATGCGTTAGTAAAATTGCATTGCATATATTTCTTGTATTTAATTTGAAACCTACAGAATCTTGTCCATTCCTTAATTTTCCCATCTTGTTGTTTAAACCGATACCGGATCTTAACGGCCAAAATTGCATCATCAATAAACAACATCACAAGAAAGATATACCACAGAGACAAGAGTCTTTCCTACAATTTTCATTTGAAAGCCTGCCAGAGCTCTCTGTAGTTTGACCATCATTCATGCCCTTCAAAACTATGGGAATGAGCATTTAAGGCCAACATGAGAGCACAAGTTCATTTAATATGTTATTCAGTACAAATATTTTTATTTATAAAATCTGGTTACTTTTAAGTTTTTCTTAATTTCTCCAAATATGATAAACATTGTCTTCCTCTTAGATTGGTAAGAAGGAAGGAAATCAAAGAGTAGACACCATTCTTTCATGTTTAGATAGCAAGGAAAAGGAAGAAGCGAATCTGATAAAATTTAATCTAAAAGGACAAAAAATGTTACTTAATCTTGTTTTATTAGTTGGAAGAAAAGGAAAATTTAGAATTTGAACCATTTTCTACCTTCTCCCTTACCAATCTCTTCAATTATGGGAAATTCACAAATCTATAACCATTGAAAGAAGGAATCAGTTCTTTTTCCATCTTCCTTTTCCTTATCTCTCCATTATTCTACCCAACCGAACACAGTCAGTCAATAATTACCTCAAATATAAATTCAGCTCCAACCGTAATTTTTCGTGCTCAAGAAGAAACATCTATTATAAAGGAAAATGGGAAAAAGTAATATCTTTCAATCCATTAAAACAGAGAATAAAACACCAAGTGATTCATACAAGAAGAATTTCAGAAACAACAAAATATGAATGAAGAAAATTCAAGCTTACATTAAGAATTGAAGGCTCAGGTAGTGGACATTGGATTGGCTGATCACTATCAAGAGGCTCAATTGGGTGTTCAACTGGCTTAAATTCTACTGCTATTTCAATTCCATGAGGTGCAGCAGCAGTGGCAGCTGCTGCACTGTTAAGGTCAGCATTTGGGGGCATCATTTCCCTCTCATCCTGCATCATGTAGAGCCATCATTATTTGTAAAACCCAAATCAAATGGGAAAAAAATTGCAGAATCGACCGTAAGAAATTATTTCTATATTTATTGATTAATTTATTTTGGGAAAGAGACCTGGGTTCCTAAAAACAAAAGATAAATAAATAAGTAAATGAACAGCATATGTTGCAGGCCGAAATATTGAAGTCAAACAATTTCTATGGAAGTCAGGAATTTTATCATAAAATAGTAAAAAATCAGGCAAACCATAGAGAGCAGCACTACAAATAAATTACAAATCCATAATCAAAGGAGGAAAAAAAAAAGAATTTCTTAAGAATAGTAGAGATTTGACTTACAAGAGCACTTTGGGTTCGTCTGTGACCAGCTCTGCCCACAGAAAATCTGGAGAAAATACCCACCATTTTTGTTTCAACACGAG
Organism: Balakata baccata; assembly: GCA_949630135.1. Lineage (NCBI taxonomy): Eukaryota > Viridiplantae > Streptophyta > Magnoliopsida > Malpighiales > Euphorbiaceae > Balakata > Balakata baccata. The sequence continues at coordinate 26,486 of CATIWF010067896.1, forward strand.
AAAATTGTTTGAACTTACTCCGATCTGAGTTTCCTCTTGTCTAATAATAATAGATCCAGGTTCCTGTCTTAGTCTCTATCCTATCAGACAAACAAAAACCAGGTACATACTACACAGACAATAAAAACAAAAACAGGAACAGAAGCTATAAGGAGAGGGTGTGTTTGATGTCAAACATAACTAGATTCTCTGTAAAGAAAAGACTGTTTCTCTCTCCATTGAAAACAAGAAGAAGATGACAAGGTAGCTTAGGTTTGCTTGGCGTAACGGGTTTCGTGTATTTTTCTTTTTTTAATTTTACATAAATGCCCCAAAAGAACGGATACCTATATATATTTCTACTGCGTTCAAATTTTTCTTTAATTTTATGGAAATTAACTTTTTAAAATTATAATATTACCTAAATTTTAAAATTATTTTAAAATATATTTCGACAATATATTTTAAAA
>CATIWF010067905.1:0-46550 GCA_949630135.1 Balakata baccata
TCGGCCACTGCCGCTTTTAAATTCTCATTTTCCCTCTCAAGGGATTCGATTCGTTGAAAAATGGGCTCGAGGTCCACTACTCGATCACCCATTTGGGCCACACTAGGCCTGTCCCTCTCAAGAGACTGCATTCTTTCTTCGAATGCCTCAATATCACCCATTAGGGCCTCACTAGGCCTATCCCTCTCAAGGGACTGCAATCTTTCCTCGAGTGTCTCAATTCGACTCATGGAAGTTTTTCCCATCTGTTTCTTTTTCAAGAGCCGGATCACCTCCACTCTGATACCAAATGTCACGGGCCCACACTTGGGACCGTGTGGCACTCACTTGGGTCGCGTTCAAGCAAGTCAGCCAACAGTTATTCCGCTAATTCTGCATATAAGGGACATTGGTTAAATTCGGGCCAACGACTGAATAACCAATAGCAATTGCAAGCATGGTACGATAGCATAACCAAAATAGCACATAAATGCGACAAGCAATCGCATAATCAAGGCATCACATTGAATAAGCACAACCACATAAAGAAAGGCACAGAATGAGTAGAAACCGAGCAAACATTTCATTAATATTCAATTGAGTATTACAAAGATGGCCAAGCCATTATGCACTGTTCGTGTAGGTAGGGGGGGCACCCACAAGGCGAACGGACCCGTTGAGCATCCGATCCAAGCAACTAGTCCAACTAGTGACTAGTCACTCCCCCCTAAAGAGCATTAGGGGCATGTTGGGACTTGGCAGGAGAAAACATCAATATGTTCCACCCATCACCCCCCTTGAAATTACAAAAATGAAATTAAATTTGAAAAGACTGTTTCGCCCTTTCATTACAATGTTCTTCCCCCTCGGATTACAAGATGGCCTACAAGATTGCCCCCCTTACACAATGCTCGGTTCACCGTAAGCGATAAGCCGTGCCATAAGCTACCAATGCCTTCTTGCTTCGCCATGCGGTGATAGCGTCGACCACGCTCTTGTAGTTTTGCCGCTAAGCTGGCGGAAGACGGCCGTCTGCATGCATGCGGACCATCGCCACGTCCGCTGGATTCCCAACGGCAGCTCCGATCCCACCCGCAATAAGGCCTACGGCTATTTTGCTCGCTAAAGGCATGGTTTTGGTGTTAGGATCGGTCCTTTTTGTTTCAAGATATCATAAAGGCCCATACGGGTGGTTGAATAGAGAGTCCACCGGAGAACGGTGGCGCAGACACCTGAGAAAAGTGCGGCCACACCTTCTTGCTGGACGATACGAACACCAACGGTGACGAGACCTACACGTGGCGGTGGAGGAGGAGGCAGTGGTTGTCGAGGCACGTGAATGGTGGCCCCAGGGTGGAAAGCCAGAGCAGGGCGGAGCGTTTGGACAGACGCAGGATTAGGCGCGTGGATTTCACCTTGGAGCTGCATGCGGACCTAAAGAAGATCAAGAGGATGGGTGGAGCAGCCGGCAACAATTGAAGCAATGCCTCCTTCAACGAAGCCCTTCAAACCCATTTTTCGAAATTTCTTTTTCAAGAATCAAACACAATGTTAAGATTTGAAACAAAAGAATTTACTTTCTGGGCTGATTTTTTTTCTGGGAAAAAGAGAAAGCAAAGAAACAAAGATTGAAGCTTTAATGGGAAAAAATAGGAGACCAATTGGAATTGGGGTTCATCTCACTGGAGACAAGGAGATGAGAATGGAGAGCGAAGGCTATGGTGGAAGAGTGAGGGATATTGGGCCTCTGAGACATATGATGGTGAGAGGAAACGGAAGCAATTGAATTGTAGGTTGGACAAGCGGTGAAGAGAAGGGAATTTATAGTGGATGGTGCTGCTAATAGTCGAATGGGGAAAGATGGTGGAAATTGAAAATGTGAAAATTGGAAATTAATTTTTAAGTTTGAACGCGGCAATTGGGCTATAACAAATATATGGGAATTTAATGGAAAAAAAGAGTGAATATTTAGAAAAAATACTACCATTTGAAAATTTTTAAAAAATTCGAGCACATCAAAATTTTTTTCAAAATAACTAACTTAGCTAAAATTATGGAAATGCAGACAATTAAATTTTATTAAAAAATTAATAAAAATTAAAATTATAAAAATTTATTAAATATTTATTTAAAATTTATTCAAATTATATGTAAAATTTATCTAATATTTACCAGAAAATTATTTAAAATTAAAATGATAAGATTTACTCAAAATTTACCAAAATTTATTCAAGAATTACTCAAAATTTATCAAATGTTTACTAAAAATTTACCTAAAATTTACCATAAAATTAGAGAAAACTAAAATTACAAAAAGTTTTTCAAAAATTTATTTAATATTTACTCAAATTATGCTTAATATTTATAAAAAAATAATAAAAGTTGAAATTATATAAGGTTTACTTAAAATTTACCAAAATTTACCAAAAAATTATCTGAGATTTATAAAAAAAATAATGAAAATTGAAGTAGCTAAAGGTTTATAAAAAATTTACTTAGTTTACTCAAATTATATTAAAATTTTACCCAATCCTTACAAAAAAAATTAATAAAAGTTGAAATTACATAAAGTTTACCCAAAGAATTACTCAAGGTTTACCCAAAGAATTACCAAAAGATTTATTAAAAGTTTGTTCCAAAGTATACCAAAAGTTTACTCAATATAAATAATCTTAATTAAGTCAATTAAATACAAGTTTACATTTTTTTGTAATTAAGATTTTTTCATAGTTTATTTTGGTAAATTAATTAAATATAAGTTTACATATTTTTTGACTAATTAAATTAACTAAATAATAATTAAAAATAAATAAATGTATACATAAAGATAATCAGTGGTCATACAAGTTAATGAAATTTTTAAATCTATGTCTAACTGATAAAATATGGTCATTTTATATCTTAATTAGATGAAAAATGTACTAAATACACAATAAAATTTAATATTTGAAAAAAAAAATCAGTAAAAATGCAAAAGAGAAAATTGAAACAAAAATACGTGGCTGACTACAATCAAATTTAAAATCGGTTTTGCACGTAAATTCTTCCAAATATAACAATTATATCAAGAGAAATTCTCTAATCTTTGATTATACTTTTAAAGTTATATACTAGTATATTATAGCAAATTATATTGGATAAATCATATATTTTCATATTTTAGGGAGATATTAGTGTATTTTGTTAAATTATATGAAATAAATAGTAATTTTTCAAAAAAAAAAAATAGTGAGAGTTCTCTCTTTTAGGTTTAATTCTATCTATAATTATTAAACTTTGTTTTTATTGAAGTAAAAATTATAACATTTTTTGTTCCAAATTATTTCAGACTAATTTTTCAATATAGATGACTTAAAATTTGATGTGACAGCTGAAGTGTCACTAAAAATTTAATATGGTAACCAACGTGTTATCCAAAATCCAACATAGTAACTAATATATCACAAAAAAAATTTGATAGGAATAACTTTAATGAAATAAAAATATAATTTAGTGATTTTTTGAAGACAAATGTTTTTGTAATTTAGTATAATAAACACAAAGTTCGATCAACATGGTAAAATTAACCTTCTTTTTCACCAAAATGTTAAAGTACAGTCTCTTCGATAAATGTACATCTGTTTACTGAGTTGTCAATAGAAAAGTAATCAATATTCTAAAAATAAAATAAAATAAAATTTGAGAGGGGTTTGATGGGTATGCTAAATATAAATTTAGACTAGTTTAGGTGGCTAAAAAAAACTACATTTTATTTTTTTTACAAATAATCATATTGAAAATTTAAATTCGAAACTTCACAATACTAATTACCATGCAAGTATATATTAACTCTATTAAATTAACAAAATGGCTAAATTTTAATGATTAGTTTTATTAAGTTTATAATGTAGAATTTATATCATAAGATTATTCCTATGTAAAACTTAATAAAACAAATTAATCACACTTAAATATAGTCACATTTTTTTAAATTAATTAAAATTGTATAAATTATATATATAAAAAATCCCATAGTCTTAGGAGTATGTTAAGATTTGAATAATTAAAGATCCTCTAAGCTTAGCAATTTTAGAATTGCTCATACTTAAAATAAGAATTATGCCAACCAGAAAAAACTTAGCTCTATGTGTCAGCCACCCAATTTATATTTTCATGCACTCCGGCCTTTCGTGATTTTTCTCATGAAACTCCTTGCTGTAATGGCCTTTGAGTAGTCTTATTTTGCACTCTTTCTGTATAATATTCATTTATGTAAATAAAAATATACCTATATGTGTGGTGTGCATTGGTTTGGTTTTGAACCGAACCGAATTTAGAAAAATCAAACAGAACTAATTATAATTTTTAAAAACCGAATCGAGTAATATTTAAAATCGAACTAAACTGAACCAAAATATTTCCGTTTAGTTCGGTTCAATTTAATTGGTTTTATTTACTAATTAATTAAATTTATATAAATTATAATTATTATTATAATTTATTAGTTATAATAGTTTAGAACCAAATACCATAATTTTACTAATTATAATAAAATTACATTAATTATCATAACTTTATCAAATATAATATATAAGTTAAAGTTATAATTAAATAATATAACTATAAATTAAGATAAAATAGCATAAATTATGATAAATTGATGTAATCATTACTTCATCAACTACTATAATTATTACAAATTAAATTTAATTACCATAATTTTATGAATTATCATAAATTGAAATAAATTATCATAATTTTATAAATTACTATGAATTAAAACTAATTATTATAACTTTATTAATTACTCCAAATTAAAATTAGTTAACATAAATTAAAATAAATTTTGATAGTTCATGACTTTATCCTATCATAAATCAAAATAAAATATTACAAATCATAATTTTTTATCTAAAAATTATAATAAATCATTAATATATATACTTGGTTGGTTCAATTTAATCAGTTTTTAAATATTTAAAATTGAACCGAATAAATCAAAAACCGAACAAACCGAAAAACATTTCATTCGATTTTTAGTTCCGGTTCGATTTTGCACACTCCTACCCACACATATTCTGTGTTAGATATTATTTTCTTTTATATACTTTTCGTTTATTCTTTTAATTAGTCTTTAGTCATAGGTAATAATTGGAAAGTTCAATTTACAAAAAACCAAAAATATGCTCACAAAAATACCTACACAAATTAATCTCCCAGAGCGAGATGGAATAATATAGTTTATTTCTTACTTAATCATAAATTTTATTCAAATTTTAAATATGGAACACTTTTAAATTTAAAAGGAAATATTTTATTCTATTTAAATTTTAAAATACCGGATAGTTTAAAAAATGCATAAATTAAGAAAAATAAAAAGATATAGTTGAATGACATATAATTAGAAAATACATGGGATTCATTGAAACATCATAATAGTCAAATAAGGGAGAAGTCCTTCTAGCAATTGGAATTTTCTGATTAGGCATTGGCAGTTTTCTGTTGGATTTGTTGGAATATCATAATTTAGACAGTAGCTATCTCATTCAAAATATTTCTAGTATTTTTATTTTGCAAAACAATATTACATCATTATTGTTCTACATTAACTAGATATTCAATTATTAAATCTTACTCCGTCAAAAATATTTATTTATAATAAACAATTGAATCCACTAATCAAATTTATGTTATATGCTGATAAATATTTGACTATATATATTTTATTTGTACAAACATTATTTTAGTTTAAATATCAAATAATTATTTAAATTTGTTGGCGAAATTTAATTCATTCCAAAATAATCTTAGGGCCATATCAATCTAATACTTGCAAGTTATGGAAAAAGTTGATCCAATTCCTAATATATTAACGAATATATAAAAAAGGGAAAATAAAAAAAATTAGAAAAGCATTGTATTTACAATAAAGCTTTTTAAATAAATGATCTCAAATATTTCATAATAATTAATTTCAAGGGGTTAATTTTGATCAATTTTCTAATTATAAATTTATTAAATCGATTATATGAATTGAATAATAATAAGATCATATCATTTAAGGTTTTATTTTTGTTCCAAAATATTTAACGTTTTATTGATACACATTTTTTTTTTTACTTATTCAATCTTTATTTAAATTTCTCTCTTTCATATACGAATACATAATAATATAAATCAATGGAGATTAATTATCTAAGAGTAGTTTAATATTTTACCTATATCTTAATTAATTACATTCTTTAATTATTGGACAAAAATCTCAAACGGCATTTATTTAAAACAAAGAAAAATTTTATTTTCCTCAAATTTAAAATTCTATAGAAAGGGAAGTTAATTACCTTTTCAAGAATTCATTAGCTTAAATGATGAAGCAGATAACCTTTTCAAGAACTCATTAGCTAAATTAATAACAATAATAATGGAAATTAGGGGAAGTGGGGGAAAAGGGGCAAATTCCGTCTGTTCACTGGGCCAAATGATATTCTTTGATTTCGATTTGGCTCTTTGTGGCATCCACGTGTCATACAACTGTTATGTATCCGAGTCTGAGTGCTGACTGAGTCATGGGCCCGAGTTGAGGTCGGACAGAAGATTGACAGTGACACTTCTGAGCAAAGTCACAAAAGAGGAAGAAAAAGTTTAAATTGGGCCCACAATGGAAGCTTGGAGAATAATTGATTTAAAAAAACTCAAAAATACAAACCGTCGCCTGAGAGATTCGAACTCTCGCGGGGAAGCCCCATGTACTTAGCAGGCACACGCCTTAACCACTCGGCCAAAGCGACTTTTGACTTTAAGTTTTGACTCTATCTTTTAAAGTATTTAACATATATTCTACTACTATTATGCTATAAAAAAATATAATTTGCTCTTCATTTCAATAATACTCGTTATCTAATTATCTATTTTAAATTTTTACTAATAAAAACTATCTAAAAAAGAGAGAGAGAGAGAGTAAGAGAAGAAAAAAGAAAGAATAAGAGGAAAAAAAAATTACTTAGAAACTCTAAACGACTCTTAAATCTAAAGAAAGAAAATATAAATTTGGGAAAGTGATATAAATAAAGAAAAAGATAAATAGGATGTTTGAAGATATAAAATTTCTTAAATTTAGGTAATAATAGAAATAGAGAGATTGTTGTAAATGTAATTACTAAACCTCTTAGACCATCTCCAACAACCTCTCTATTTCTCTTTTTACCTAAATTTAAAGAGTTTTATGTTTTCCTACCGTTTTCTTATCTTTTTCCTTACCTATTTTATTCTCTAAAATTTACATTTTCTTTTCTAAAATTTAAGAGTTACTAAAAGCTTTTAAATAATATTTTAATTTTTTTTTATTTTCTCTCTTTTTCCATCTTTTTTGTATTTTACTCTTTATTTTCATTTTTTAGATAGTTTTATTAATAAAAAATAAAAATAAGAAGTGAAATAAAAAGTATTATTAAAGTTTACACAATTTTCAAGACAAATTAAAAATAGAAAATGAATTTTTTATAATATAATAGGAGTGATATATGAAATATTGTTGGTGATCCTCTTATATCATAATTATAATTCTTGTAATTTATTACATGCCTTATTCAAAATGAACTTTATATCATGTTATTACTATAAGGGTGTGTTTGGTATGTTTCATTTTGAAATAGATAAATTTGAGTTTGGTAGTTTATATTAAATTAGAGCATTCAATAATAGAATTCTGATTTCGATAATAATTTTAAATTTATTGATATTTAAAATATTTTATATTTCCAAAATAAGGTAGTATAAACAGTAATCTATCGCTACTAATTCATTTCATTACATGAACATAAAAATAATATTTTAATTTTTATCATATAAATATACTAAAAAGAAATATTAAAATTTCAAAACACCAATATAAAAATAGAATTCCTTTTTTTTTCCCTCTTGTAGTGTACCAAGTCATAAAAGTGTTTAAAAATGATAAATAAACTTTGATAAAATTCAACTTTAGTACGTATTACATTTTATTTTCTAATGACTTCACCATAAAATTAAAAATATAGTTTTATCCAGTTAATTTAATAAAAAAAATTGAAAATGCACCCTTGTCATCAATAAGTATAAAAGTCCAACAAATCATTAAATAATTAATAACATTTGTTTTAAAAGAAAAATACATTAATCAATCAATCACATGTATCTTTTTTTTTCCCCTAATTTCTAAAGGGTAGAGGTGAAAAGTGATATAATTAAAAAAAATAATTTCCTCTTTTTCTCTCTATTTATCTCATGTTCTTAATTATTAACATTTTTAATCATAATTACTTATTTAGATGCTACCAAGCAGATTCAAAATTTGTAATGTAACTTGCCCCGTTGGAACATCTCTTTCCAAACGACAAAAACGTTGTCGTTTTCAGCACAACAAGCCGAAAAATGGAACTCTGCTTTCTCCCGAAGTTAACGAAAGCTTCATCCCTCTTTTCTGCGTGATTCATATTCTCATCTGCCTCCAAATGCTTCTATCATTGATTCACAATCGCCACTCAGTTTAAAATTCCCATTTCACCTTTCCACCTATAACCCACGGGTGCTGCCGCCACCACCACCACCACCACCACCACCGCTACTTCAGCCTTTCGAATTCATGTATAACAAATTCACAATTTTAGGGTTTCTCTGCTCTGGTCTTATGCTTGGAACTGGATAGTGCATAATAAATGCTAATTCCTGGAATTATTGGGTTCCAAACCCTTCTCTTTGTTTTTCTTTTCGTTCTTTTTCTTTGTATACACCATAAGTGGCGCAATGCAGTGGAAAGGAAGGAGGAGATTAAGCGCCTTGTGGATGTGGTATCCAAGGAGTCTGCTATGGTAGAGTTTGAAGCTGTTTACGAATATAATTCGCGGCCCAGAGCTCATCAGTGTGTTGTATGTTTTCGCCCTACCACCACACGATGCTCCCAGTGCAAATCTGTTCACTACTGGTTCGTTTTTTTCGCAATTTTTAAAAAATGTTTTCTTGTATTTGTTGTTTGATTTTGAAATTAAGATTTACGTTAATTATTTTAATATTCAGAATTGAGAATCGTTTATGTGATTTATATGATCTGCGAGAGTAATTTGTGAATAGATATATTTGTTTAGCTTTAGCCATTAATGCAGTAGAAAAAGCTGAAAAAATATGAATGGAGGAATACTTCATTCTAAATTGTGTGTGAGAACGGGTTATGTCAAATTCTGAACGACTAAACGATAAAGTTTTCTGTTTAAGCATATTGAAGATTGGTTATTGACTGTCATTAATCTGGGCTTAAGTGATAATATTCTTGTTAGTTGTTATGGATGTGGTGGCAATGGTTTGCAGATATGGTTCCTCATAGCTGATTTTTGATTTTCTGTCACCCAATACTCAAGTTTTGTTCCATCAAGTGGCAGTAAGAAAGTTATGACTATTCTTGATGCTGTCATGACATATTCATAGGATGTTTTCTTCCTTTTCCATTTTTTTTTCTGAAGAAGCCCTTAGAGCATCTCCATGGCCTATCTTTCACAATTTCAATTGCTGATGTGGCAATTGCAAATTGAATTGCATGAGTAAATAGAAAGCTTGATTGCCTGTTATCTGATTCTGTTAGTCCTATCTAAGCTGGTGCATGAACCATGTTGGCTTTACATTAGTCATATGTCTAAAGTAACTGTTGAGTAATGTAAACTGAAATATAGATAAATGCCTTTCAGAGATATAGTTGCATTTGTGGCTATTCTGCTTGCTGAATTTTGTTGCATTTGCATTTGAATTGCATAAAAGCAGTCATGTTGTTTTAGCTAGTTGTACAGACCACTAAATTTGCCTCTTTTGTAGTTCTGGGAAGTGTCAAATAATTCATTGGAGACAAGGTCACAAGAACGAGTGCCGACTCCTGACTTCTTCTTTGCATTTAAAGCCGGAGAGTGAATTTTGTGAAAGATCTCTGGAAAAGCAATCTGAAATGAATGTTGTAGGAACTGAACCAATTGCTAATGTTTCTAAGAATAAAGAAATCGATTATAGTGGAACAGGAAGATCAGAGAGACCCTCAGAAAATAGTGCTTCTAATATGCTTGCTTCTAGGGTTATTTTGGAAGAAATGCAAGAAACTAAATTGCATCCTCCAAAGTCAACTAAATCAGCCATTGGTGTAAATGTAGTTTCTCATGAAACTAAACTAAATAAGACAAAAATTAGTTGCTCTGATGAAGTAGTTGATTGCCATGCTCATCTTCAAAATGGAATGTTCATTTCTGGTGATGTCACGGCAGCAAGATCAAGCCATAAGAAGTCCTTTAAAAGAGCTGCATCATCAGAAATGCTAGTTACAGATGCATCTAAGTGTAGGAACTCAACGTCCTCAAGCAATTCTAGGTTAGATTCTATAATTGCTGATGTGGAAGATCATTCACATTCACGGCTATTTAAGGGTAAAGAAGCCAGATCTTTCTCATTTAATGCTTCTGCTGATCACTCACAAGATGCTTCCAGTGATCACCCACGAGATGCTTCCAATAGTTTGAAAAATTCTGTGTGGAGAAAGGTTCAGCAGTTGAGATCGAAGCAATTCGACAATTACAAGGTTATTATATATTTATGAACTGCCTTCAATTATTTATTTATAATGTGTTTAACCTGAGAGCATCTTATATTCTGTTAAAACAAAATGCAATAATTTTTGTTGTTTTTTGACAGACAATCTTTTCATATGACCTGTTTGTGAAACTTTACTCTTGTGATGAAGAACTAAGGCCATTTGGGCTCAGAAATTGTGGGAATAGGTAAGGATTTTAGTGCGGAGCTTGCACTGTGGTGTGTTTAACTGTTGTATGCCTTTTCAATTTACAGTGCAAACCAAAGCCATTTGTTAAGCTATAGTATGGCTAGGTATTTTATTAGTTATTTAGAGCCTCAAAGTTCAAACCAGTGGTTTCTTCATTCTGATATCATTTTCTAAATTATTTTGTGAGAGCTTAGAAACATCCTTTAACTGGTTTCCTTTCTCCTTATTAGAAAGTGTATTTTATTGATTGAAAAATAAAGTTTGTTGTCTATACAGTAACACTACTTTCCTTGAAATTTATGCAGTTGTTATGCCAACACTGTGCTTCAATGCCTTGCATTTACTCGGCCTCTCACTTCTTTCTTTGTTCGAGGGCTCCATTCAAATGCATGCAAGTTTCTTTCTTGTTTCCTTCGAGAATTCATTACTTAGTTTATTATATATATATATTTATCATGAGTTTGAAAGTAACCTTGCTTAATACAATTTCTATTCTTTTCCAGGTCAAATGAGAGAGTGGTGTTTCATTTGTGAATTCGAATTTTTGATTCTAAAAGCAAGGGAAGGGCAGTCCCCTTTGTCACCAATTAGGATTTTATCCAAAATACAAAAAATTGGAAGTTGTCTTGGTAGAGAAGAAGATGCTCATGAGTTCTTGAGGTGAAGCAGTCATGATTTTTCATGCCTATGGATTGTGATTAGATATTGGGACATCCAAATTTCTATTTTCCCAAATGTGTATGACCATCTTAGTTTCTGATGCTGCAGGTATGCGGTTGATACAATGCAGTCTATATGCCTTATGGAAGCTGGAGCTCTGGGCTCATTTGGAGAAGAAACTACTCTAGTAGGACTGACCTTCGGGGGTTACCTTCGATCTAAGGTTTGTTTATTACTTTGATGGTTTTCCAGTCCTCACATTTTTATTTAATCAATATTCTCTTTATTCAAAAGTAATTCATCCTCCAGATTTTTCCATTTGCAAAATCATAATTTATCACTGGATTCTCAGATAACATGCATGAGGTGCCTTGGGAAATCTGAAAGATTTGAACGGATAATGGATTTAACTGTTGAGATAGATGGGGACATTGAGACTCTTGAAGAAGCTCTTACACAATTCACAGCTGATGAAATTTTAGATGGAGAGAACAACTACAATTGCAGCAGGTTGGTTCATTATTTTGTTTCTTCATATTTAAAAATTATAGCAGTGTTGGATTGCTAATTGCATCACCTGCTGGTTTTTAGGCTTCATCTAGTTAGCTTGTTTCCCTGCCATCTTCCTCACGCAAAACTCTTATTGCAAAAGCGAAAGCCAAAGTTAGGATAAAAAATCAACAAGAAATAATTGGTTAAATAAACAAAAGCCACATTTATAATGCAAAATAATTATGTTTATTATGAAAAGCAAAAATTTGTTTTTTCATGTTCATTGCATTTCATATTCTCATTTGAGAAAATTCATATATTTATCCACAATTCTTTTGTTTTCCAGTAATTTTACATGAACTTTTAAGTAAAAATGAAATTGGTAGATTGTACTCTATTACAAATTATAAATCAAGCAAACCGAATGGAACCTTAATCTTCACCTGTTTCAGGTTTTACACACACAAATTGAGTTTTTATAGTATCGCTTGTTTCTGAGAGGAAATCTTATGGTTTTTTAACAGATGTAAAAATTATGAGAAAGCTAAAAAGAAGCTGACAATATTAGAGGCACCTAATATCCTTACAATTGTGTTAAAGCGATTCCAGGTAATTCTTTGATGTCAATTCTGTCAGAGTGATTTAAAACAATTTATATAATTAATTGACAGCAACTTGAACCTACTCTGATTTTTAAATTGACTCAGCTCTATATTCTTTTTCTGTAGTCTCGTAACTTTGGGAAGCTGAATAAGTCAATTCAGTTTCCTGAGGCCCTTGACATGGCTCCATATATCTGTGGGAGAAGTGATAAATCTCCTCAGTATAGTCTTTATGCAGTGGTTGTCCACAGGGATACGATGAATGATGCTACTACAGGCCATTATGTCTGTTATATAAAGACTTCCCATGGAGAATGGTTCGGGATTAATGACAGTGTTGTATGTGACTTATTTCTCTCTCTCTCTCGTATGCATAAATTTGCTGTTTGAATTGGAGCTCCTGTTTTTCCTCCTTTTTTTCCCCTCTTAATACTCCTTTTGTCTCTGCTCTCAACTGTGATCAACCTACGCACACATGCACAGCAATAGGAAAAAATTGCTTTCACCCTATATTGAAGAGGCTGTCGTTGGTGGCAGGTTGGCACCAATTTCTATCTTGCTTTCCAATCTTGGTAATATAATGAGACCAAGAGAAATTGTTTTAAAACTAAAGTTTTTGCTTGCATTCATTTATGGGAATTGTGACAATTAAAAAATTAAATCTGGAAGAATCATTCAGGCTAATGAGTTAAAATTATATTGTGTTTGTGCAGAATTTTGGATAATTATGATAAGGAATTTCAGATGTGTTTTCAGAGTAAAATATATGACCGGTGGAGTTTGATATCCTGTAGGTAATGCCTGTGGAATTGGATAGGGTCTTATCAGAAGAGGCGTACATGCTGCTTTATGCAAGGTTAAAGTGCCTTTCCGTATCTGTCCGGTGCTAAATCTTATGCGTTTGCTTACATGTTGGTTTTCCTCATTTTAGGAATTGTCCACGAGCTCCTGCTATACTGAAAAGCAATGTAGAGACTCGTAATGCGAAGTCCAAGAGAATGAATTTGGAAGCTGTTTCTTCCAGCATTAGTACATTAAAGGCGACAACGACAACTAATTCCCACTCTTCGAGCACTGGTCCTTCAAAGGCACAACAGAAGAATGGCAAATATCCATTTTGGAATACTCCAGATGATTTGGCCAGCAATAAGCTGCATGATACTGATGATCAGAAGCGCCATCTTATGGATTCATCAAGTGAGTGTTCTTCCATTTTTAGCTGGTCTGATGCAAGTTCTTGCAGCACATCGAGCACCAAGGACTCCGTGAAGAGTGAAGACTTGTCTGATTTCATATTTGGAGAATCAGGACCTAGTTGGTACAGTCCATCCGGGCTTTTAGCAGATGCAATGCCACCTACCTTGTATAAGACTGTCGATGCAGACTTGCCTAAGAGAAAGGATACTTGGAGATAGGATGTAGAAGGCCATGGAAACCTGCATTATTTGTATACTAATACAATTGAAAAAAAAAAAAAAAGATTGTGGAAATTTAACTCCCTCAATTTTGGTAGTAGCAACAGTAGGATAGCTGATTTAGAACAGTTAGTGTAGGCTAACCCTTTCCATTGGATATGGTGGTGCAAGCGGAAAAAGGTGGGTTCTGATCAACTCAAACATTTTGTTGGCGTTTGGGTTGAGATGAATATTATAAAATGGTATTTTAATTCAATCACAATTTCTTTTCTAGTTTGTGTTTTTTTCCTGTTGTCTAGATATTTTTGCCTTGTTCCTTCCGATTCTTTTGCATTTATTTGACATATAATTATGAAAATGCTTGTCTTGATAAATGATAACTTGGTATAGTATTTATTTACCATGAAGTGATTGGACAGTAGATTTAGTATGCAGAAGTAAGAAACTCTGTATCACTTTTAACATTTTGCTGTTTTTAATATTGATTCGAAATTTAAATTTTTAGAATAATTAAAAAATTATTTTAGGAATTTTAAAATATTTGATTTTAAATTCAATTTTGAAAATTTTGTAATTTCCAAATTGTACCAAATCATGCAGAGTCCAATAGCAAATGGGTTTAGAAGAAATTATAATTAGGTGTACCAAACTGAACACTAAAATTTGGTAATCGGTTATGGCATTGAAAAATTTCAGTTCAGGTAGTAAAATTTAAACTATTTTTGTTATTCAAATTTTATGTCTTTAATTTTAAGTTTATTTTAAATTTTTATAAATTTTATTTTGATATTTGCATTTGTCGAAAATATTTTTATATTTTAATTCAAAAAATATGTTATTTTATGGTATTTTAATTTGTGTGATATTTTTATTTACATAGTATTTTTTATCGTAATTAAATAAGTTAGAAAATTTGATACATTTAAGTAAAATTTAAAATTTTGGTAAAAATTTCGGTTATTTGGATAATTACCGAAAATTTAAATTTGGTAACTAAATTTTTTATTCGATTCGGTAATTGGTAATCAAATTTTTTATTCAATTCAGTATTCAGTGATATTTTTTTAAAGAATTTGGTATTCGGCTACTGAAATTCTTTTCGGTTTGACAACCAAATTATACTCTATAGTATGAGTTACACACTTAATTTTAACTCAATTCAATTAAGTTTCTATAATTTAAAATCGTGTAATTGAACTCCTAAATTTTAGTCTATTTGTACCGTTAGTCCAAGTCTGTTAAGTTGATTCCATGACAGTAAAAAGGTGTTATTTTATATTCTTAATAAATAAATAAATAATGTAAACGATGTCGTTTCAATTGAGTTTAAAATTCATACCATAAGAGTATTAAACGGTTCGTTTTGAACATAAATATTAAAAATAAAAGAATAGGAAAAGAAAACCCACAGCACCCACGTTCCTTTCAAGCCTTTCCTCAAAAATTTTTTTTTTTGGATTAAGTGATTTTAGATAAGAAATTTTAAATAATTTATAAATTTATATTAAATTTATCGGTTTAACTACTAAAAAAAAGTTAAAATTTATGAATTTTAAAAATTTTTTTATTTATTAAAATTTTTTATTTTTTAAGGATTTGATTTCATAACAAAAATAAAGGAAATTTCAAAATCTACATATTTTGATTAATGAGAGGTTATTGCCATATTTTTTTATTCCAAGATTGTTCACAATAAATTAATAATATTTAAAACTATCTTTAATCCTAGAAAAGTAAAAATCATCTTTCTTTTAATTTCAACTAATTACTTTATTATTATTAAAAAGGAAAAATTATTTTTCTTTTAATTTCATTATTATTATTATTATTATTGACATAGTATACTAGTATATTCCTGATATTTGAAAAATATACGATTTATTCTATGTAGTTTAACATAATATATTAGTACCCCTGAGATTTGAAAAAGAATACAATATATTAGTAAAAATGAATATTCTTTTTTGCTTGGAGGGTATTAGTTTAATAAATCAAATTTGCAAAGAGGTACTAGTATAATATGTCAAACTTAATGAGGTAAATAATATAATTTTCAAATGTCAAAGGGGTACTAATATATTATGTCAAACTATATGAAACAAATTGTATATTTTTCAAATCTCAGAGAAATACTAGTGTATTATGTCAAACTAAAGAGAGTAAATAATAATTTGTTATTATTATTATTATTATGGTAAATTACTAATACACATTTGAAGTTTGTTTGAATACACTAGTTAGTCCCTTTATTTTTTGAAATATATTATAAAGTTGATCAGATTTAGTTAAATATACTAGTTAGTCATTTCGGTTACTTTTAACTAGAATATTCTATCAGTCAACTAAAAAATACTAAAAATATCCTTATTTATTTTTTGATAATTTAACATTTTGTTAATTTAAAAAATACAATGTTAAAAAAAATAAATTTAATATTTTGGTATCAAGTTGATAACACAAAATTTTTTTTTGTTATTTTTTTGGTATTTTTTAAGATGAAAAAAAAATGGCAAATTTGATATTTTATTGATATACAATGGAAAAAATTAATGGAATGACTATAAAGTGTATTAAAATAAATCTGAGATACTTAATAATATATTTCCAAAAAAATAGAGAAACCAACTAGTATATTCAACCAAACATTATTGGAGTTATAGTAATTTTTTATTATTATTATTATTATTATTATTATTATGAATTAAATTATTATTAAAAAATATTTTTTAGCAATGTAGTCAAACATTATAACATATAATAACTTTATTTTTTTTTATTTTTCAACTATTAAAATAACCGATTTTATTTTTAAATTTTTTAAGTATACAATTGAATTGATTGTATATGTTTAATTAATAATTAATATTTAATAAAGGATACAATTAGAAATTAATTGTTAAATTCATAGATTGTGATCATTGAATCAAACATCATATCATATTATATATAAAAGTGAGAGTAAGAGGGATAAATAAAATTACCAAAAAACCAATCTGATTATATTAGTTAATTGAATTAATTTTGTCATTTAATAATTTAATTTATTAGTACATAGAATTGATAATTCATTAATTAGAAGTCGTTGTTGGATTATTTTAGTGAGAAATTCTATTAGGTTCACGGGCAAATATTGGTTTTTTTTCTTAAATAAATTCATTAAAATTTAGTGGAAAGCTCTTATTGTATTAGTTAATTAAATTAATTTTGTTATTTAATAATTTAATTTATTAGTGAATAATATTAATAATTCATTAATTAGAGGTTCAATTCTATTATAAATAGGTAACTATATTATATATATATAAAATAGATAACTAATATTAAAAAAAAAAATTTGTATACTATATAATGGATAAAATAATTTGTATACAGTAAATAAATTAATAACCATAATGGGTAAGATAATTAATGAGTTAGATAATTTATCTTGTTTTTTTATACATGGTATGATATTAAAATCAAATATAATTAACAACTATTAATATTTAAATTAAATGTGACTTAATTACATAATAATACTGGACAAGATTATTATTTAATTATAATGAATCCAATTATCAAGAATATGAGATAAGCAAAATGATTATAAAATACTTACTACTTCTATTTTATATATAACTTTTAATAATATATAAATTAGTAATTTGATGAAATTTGAAATAAATATGTACTTATATAATTCACAATGAATAAAAATACTATAATAAGATGAAATAAATTAATAAAAAACAAAAAAAAACTTATATGAAAACTAAATAGTAATTAATAATGAGTACAATATCTAATAATCATATGCAATGTACGTTAATAAAAAATTAAATGAACAAATTAGTAATTTATTGGAATTTAAGATAAACATGGACTATTATATTTCACAATAAATAAAATATCATAATAAGATAAAATAAATTAATAAAAAAATTATAAATAAAACAAATGATAATTAATGACGAGTTTAATATCTAATAATCTCGTACAAGACATGATTATATTAATTAAGTTAATTTTATCATTTAATAATTTAATTATTAGTGAATATTATTAATGATTTATTAATTCGAAGTTTAATTATATTAAGATTAGATAACTATATTTTTATATATAAAAAACAAATAAATAATATTAAAAGGAAAAAAATAAATAGCTAATATTAAAAGGAAATTTTTTTTAATATTGCTAATATTAAAATAAAAAATGTGAAATGCATAATACAAAATATATAGTAAATATTAATTTATTCTAAAAAATAATAAAAGTCAAAGACTTAATTTGGAATGTAAAATATTTTTATAATAATAATAACAACTAAAAAGTAATTATTGATGAATTTAATATTTAATAATCACGTGTAAAAGTATATTAATGAAAATTATATTTTATATATAAAAAACAGATAATTAATATTAAAAAGAAAGAAAAATAATTTCATAAAAAAATATTAAAAAGACGCGTACAAAATAATTTGTATATAATAAATAAATTAATAACTATAATGGGTAAGATAATTAATGGACTAAATACTTTCGTGTGGTTTTTTTATATATAGTATGATATAATAATAAAATATAAATATAAAACTATCTTAATAATAAGTTCAATATCTAATATTAACGTACAAGAGACGTTAGTGAAAACCTAGTAATTATAAATATAATGACAATTATATCATTAATTCATAAATTTTATAATCAAACTAAATAATATAATTTTTAGAATTCATGAATTTCACAATCCATTTATAAAATTTATGAATTTTAAAATTTTTCAATCAAAATTGATCATAAATAATCTTTCTTTCTCATCATGTTTTGAAAATTTGAGTTGGCTAAGTCACAGATCCATGGGTGACTGTTCAATCTCCATTTCCAATCCTTTATTTCCAGATCTATAACTCTTCTCACCTGGTTTCCGTCCACTTAGTCAAATCTCCACGGGCAATTTCAACGACTTCATCTCTTCTTTCACGGTCTTGCTTGGCAAGTGACTCTTCAAAACCCAGTTTCATCACCAAAAATGATGAGTACAGGAGCTTTGATTTTTTTTCCTCTTTTCTGCCCTTCTTCACCGATTTGGATTTTCTACAATAATGTCTTTAATCTTTTACACATGACATGAATTCACATTTTAGATTTTTTTTTTTGGTTCCCTTGTATTGATTTGTATATATATTGTTTATGGTGTGAGGAAGCACTTGTTATTTGTTAACCAACGGCTAGAGATGGAGGAGAACATGGGATTTAAAATTAGGAGGAATCAGAGATATAGAGAAATGGTTTTGAGGGCTAAAGATAAAGAGGATTTCGAAAAACATTAGAGTTTTCATTTATATATTTTTTAAGTTTCTCCTATTTAAAACGACACCGTTTGGGATTTTGTATTTTGAATTTTAAACTTAATTAAAACTACGTCATTTAGCCTTTTTATTTATTAAAAAATATAAAACAATACCGTTTTACTGTTAAGCTAAAGTTTAGAAGCTCAATTGTACTGATTTTAAATTGTAAGGACTTAATTGAATTCAATTAACATTAAGGGTGTAATTCGCACTATAGGACATAGTTGAAGTGCAGATTTATACCTCTGGCCTATCTTTAAATATGGAGAGTGAAAATTATTTTACAAGTCTAATAAATTTTTTTATATTTTTACTAATATTTATCAAAAAGAAAAAAACTGATTAATTTTATTATAAAGAAAGAAAAAAGTAACATATAAATAAAAAGAGAAAAAAAGTAACATATCAATAAAAAGATAGATGATACATAAAAAGTAAAAATACATTAATTACAATTAAAATATAAAGTAAAGTTTTACTTTCTATAGAAGTGTTTGAAATTGCTAATGGATGCTCGAAAAAATAAAATTTGAATTTTTTTATTTAATTGATTAATTTTTTTAATTTAACTCAAAAAATTCTAAACGCTTTTTCCAAGTTTAATGCCAAACGAATCCTAAATGTAGATAGTTAAACTTACTCTCTATTTTAAAGGAATAATTGTGCAAATTATTTTATTATTTTATATTTTTATTTTATATTTTATATTTTACTTTTTTTTCTCTTGTAAATTAATATCTAGAAAAAATGAATTACTTTTATTGTAATAATTACAATAATTAATTTTTATGAAATGATTTTCCAAACTGAGAAAAAAGAAAGTAATATACTAATAGAAAATGATAATATATTAATTATAATAAAAATAAAAAGTAAATTTTAATTTTTTAGATATAAAAAGTCAAATTTACTGTTTACTTTAAAATTTAAAATAGATAAACTATTAGAGATTTTTTTCTTTATAAATATACTCTAAAACACACGCATTTTGCAACCAAATGTGCCAAACCGACTAGAAACCGAGAATATCAGAATGCATGATAAATTATAACGTGTTGTTATATTTAATGGTAGAAAATTAATTAGTTGAGGGTTTAAAAATTAAAAAAAATAAGAAATTTTTTTAAAAAAATTTAAAATTAACGTTAGGGTGTGTTTTAAATTAAAAAGGGATAATAATTTAGTGGGTTAAACTAAATTGGAGGATTTAAAGTGATAATATCCAAATTAATTGTTTTAAAATGCGGTTGCCTTACTGCTACAGTAATAATAATAATAAGGGAAAAAGAAAGAGAGAACACCGCCAATGCCCCCACTCACAAATCTTAGCCACATTTTTACTTGAGTATAAAAGGGGAGGTGGGTACAACTTCTCCCTTCGTCCACAATTCTCACCGTTTTTCTTTTCATCTTCCTCTCTTCCGTACCACCATTGCCGCTCGACTCAAGTTCTCTCTCTCTAGATTTTCTCAATTTCTTTTTATGTTTTTATGATTAAAATTGAAGATTCATGACCAGATTCAAAGATTGAGAAATTGAAGAAAAAAAAAGGAGGAGGTTTTGCTAAGTGGTGTTTCGGCCTAAAGGGAAAGATTGGACATGTGCTGACGTTGTAGAAACCAAGTGAGACGAGCAAAGATCCGATAGATATGAAGGTGTAATGAGGTTTGTGCAAGCTTTATAGAAATAGCCATAAAACTAAAAATAGTAGTAATAATAATAATATATGACCTGATAAGGCATATTAACATGTAACATAGTAACATGGAACATAAAGTATGATATTAAGCAGGTAAAACATTATAAAATGTAAAGTAAAGTAAGTTTAATAATATGGAAGTGGAAAGATAACAATATAGGAATAAATAAATATATATTGCATAATCTTAAAAAGCAATGAATGGGTATGTATGATGAATCTCCCGTCTAGATTTTGAATTAGCTGGACTTTGTTTTATACTTTGGAAATTTAAATAATAAGCTATAAACTAAATGATTTATGTATTTGTTGAATTAATTGATATTGTGATAAATACGAGATGAATGACAGGTGACATGCAATATGGAAATAATAAACTGTGTTGATAAATGCCATAAATTGCCTATATTTTTGGACATAATATCTAGATGCAGTGATGTGTGTACTGGAAATCCGCAAATACATGTTTAATGACATAGTGGTATGAACTGGTATGTGATTAGAAAATGAAAATATTTTGTCAGAGGACTTATTGATTTGAGATTATGAAAAGTATTAAGCATATATGTCATGCACTTTGTGAAGCATGGTGTAGGTAATTATATGGTTAAAGTGTGATTAAATACAAGGATTTTTGTGGTATCGAGAATTAAGCCCATATATTAGTCTAGTGGTAGACTAAAACAAAGTGGACTTATTGGCATGCCAATATGATTACATGGCTTCAACCAGATTATTTAATTTTGGTAATGTGGATATTCTTTGACAATGTGATTTGACTTTGGGCGATTTTAGTTGGCTCCAGCCATATGGATTTCTTTAATCGGTATATGCCACTTCGGCCATGTGATGATTATTGCAGAGGTAAGAGACTTCGGCCAGGGTAAATGAGCTATAGCCCAGACACCTTTAGTATTCGTATACCCTTTGTATTTCCTAAGATCTAGTCTAATTGACTTAATTTATGGACACAACGGTAAGATAGAAATGTATAATTGATATTAAAAAGAATCTTCTTTTGATTATTATGTTATGGTATTTAATGTTTTGAAAATAATATATGGTGTATAGTTTATTCTATTTTTTAAATTAGGATAAAAAATTTATGGAAAATTTAAATTTAGTAATAATCGACTATCAATATTAGTTGAACTATGATGATTCATGTTTTACTATCTTTCCTATAATGCGGGCATGTAAAGTTGAGGTATAGAATTTTGTAATTGAATAAAGCTTGACTATTCCTATAAAGCTTGCACCCCTAAGTTAAAAACTTAGCACATGAGTTGTTTTCTCTCACAAAGTTGTGATTCCGAGACATAAGTGGAGTACGAGAAATCAAGAGTCGCAGATTCAATGGTTCCATCAAAAGAGCACAGCAACTATAGTAGTAGTGGTAGTCATGTTATGCTTATGAAAGTAAATATTACATGCATCATGTGAATTTTAAGAATATAAGTCCTTAAAATAAACTATGCATCAATTGATGGTTAGTAAAAGTACATTTCTTGTATGTAAATAAGGTACAATTATTTTTCATGAGTTTATGTATGTCATATGTCATTAAGTCCTGCACAAATATATTAGTTGGTTAGTCTGAAATGCCATCTTACTTGACTGAAGTACAAAAAGGTAAGAGAGTGTAACAACATAACTTAAGCAAGGAAGGATGAATTATACTGATAATACTTCAACTTTTTAATTCATAACAATTCACTACTTCAATTTTAATTTGTAATAGAAAACTATTTTTTCTTTAATTTTGTAACACAAAATCCACTCACTTAGTCTTTGTCAACTTAATTTAATAGTTTGCTGAAATTGATTTTTCACATGAAATTGATTTTTCACATCAGAAAAACAATTACATAAATTCCATGTAAGACTTATTCTCTCAAACTAAATTACCAAAATACACTCTTCTTCTCAATTATCTCCTATGATACTCTCTCCTCAAATAACCTTCCCTTTTCCTTTGACCCATCTCTTTTTCCAAGCAATAATTTTTTTTCTGTTTTTTAATGTTGTTATTTAAAAGTAAAAACAAATACAGAATATTACAGATCTAAAACAATCTAAAACAATAATGCAATGGTGCTTTTAAAAAAAAACTGAAAAACCCAACTAGATCTAAGACCAAACACAAAAAATTTAATTAAACAAAAACAAATTAGACAATCAATAAATTATGCAATTGGAAGTGACTTAAGAAGAAAAGAAGCTCCAAAACACATTGCGAAGAAGATCTCAATTTCATTCAAAATCCATAGAAAATAAAAGGCATAATCTCAAATATAAAGAAATTTTAATACAATTTTCTTAAAAAAGAAGTGTAAGGTGAAATGAAGTGAAGGATTTTTTCTATGAAGGTATACCAATCACCTTTAGTACTTGTTATACAATTTTAATATGAATAAATAAAAGAAAATTTTCATTTATTTGATGTTCATTAAATTTATGAATGTATTATATCTTAAATCAAATTATGAAGTACATAATATAAATATAACATGAAGGAAATCATGATATGATCATGATATTGAGATTTCTATAATGTGCAATTATATTTGTATCTAGATTATTTCTAATCATAGGATCAACAAGACGGAACATTGTTAATCTGAACAGAGTAGCATATGTTATTTTCTTTTATTAGATCAAACAGTAAATTTCATAATATGTAAACATGAGATATTTAGAGTTAACAAATGGATGTTTGATAGAGTAGTCAAGTATATTAGATAACCTGCTATGAGACAATTACATGGATCCTCTACTCTATGGCAGTGATAGTCTTATTATAGCAATAGTGCAAGTATTTTTAGACTTGAGGTGCTCAAGGTTATCATATATACTGATTTTGTACTTTAACACAATTCTTTGTTATCTCAGGAGAGGTTACTCATAGGGTTGTTTGATTATCCCATTCCCCATGGTTACTCATAGGGTTGTTTGATTATCCCATTCCCCATGGTTTTCTATCTTCTCCTTCGTGTGAACTTTCGTTAGAGGTGATCTAAGTGAGGATTATTGTGGTTTGAGACAGTTTGGTAAGGAGTGAAAGATACAAGACTCGGTTTCATAGGTAATTATCTTCATACTATTAGATAGTTAATTATTTATGATTACATGAGTTGATTCTTCTCTTAGGGTTCGTAAAATTTTAATTTTTCTGCTGCCTTTGATTGTATGTGATACATGAGTAAACTGCAACAGTGGTATTAGAGCCACCCTATGATTGTCATAAACAATTTTAATTGAAGAATTAATATGATTAATTGAAAATGGTGATTTGGGTACCTTGTGTTTTGAAAAACGAAATTGATTTTGTCCATCGATTTTAATTTTTCTTTTTTATTCATATTCTATTGTATGATGTTAATGGATATTTTGAATGAATTACGTATGATACAAATGAGTTTGTATGATTAAATTTTATTATTTATTAATAGTTTTCGATATTAGGGTTTAAATGAACTTTAAATTTTAAATTTTGTTTCTACCATGAGCTGTTCATATATTGTTGATCATTTGATGATTAATTGGATTTTGAACATGATATAAACAAGCATTGGTTTCTGGACTGACGTAATTTCCAAATTGAAAATTGTTTTTAATTCTGGAAACTTGACTTTCATGAGTGTGAAACTGCTGAGATCAAATAAATTGATTTGAGGTGGATTTAATTGAGAATAAAATTATGGAAGTATTGATGTTAATTTAAAATGTGATTTTAGAATTAAAATTAATATGGCAATTGCATACAAATAAGGAAGAAATAAAATAGGCAACAATAGGTAAAATATTTGATGAGATAAAATAAATGGCTAAATGTTTTTATTACCATTAATAAAGAGTTTATAATTAGTAATATGATTATTGAACGAGATTAAATGATACTTGAATAATGATTTTCTAATAAAGCCGAAAAATCCAATTTCGGTTCAATTGTTGAAACCATTTTTACAAATGGAATCCAAAATGCTAATTTCAATATTACCTTTATTTTGAGGCATTAGAGAATGTATGTTAGGGTGTATGGATTGCATGATGGTTGGTTATGGACATAGACCAATGTAATTGATCATGCATGATTTTTAATTTTTGCAAATTTGGTAATTAAGGCATACATGTCTCTACCTCTCTATTTCTTTTCTAATTGTATTTCTCTTTTTATCTTACTCCCCTCAAATGTAAATTGAGGTTTCATTTTTGATATTCTTTAATTAGATTACATAGGACTATGATAAAATAAAATGCAAAAGAGTAAGCCGAAGATGGGATACCATTTACAAGAAGACATAGAATATGAATTTGATTTATGTTTTATGTTGTAATTCATGCATCTACCTAGGTTAGACCTAGTCAATACTTTCATGGCTTGAAGGATTGATATAAGACGGTCCATAATCAGGCCATTTAGTTAAATTAACTAGCTATGTATTGTTAGAGAGGTGCTTTAAAGGCAATTACCTTTATCACTTATTGTACAATTTCATTTCATATGAATAAAAGACTTTTTCATTTATTAATGTTCATTTTATATTATGAATTGATTGGATCTTAAATTAATTAATGAAGTCCATGATATAAACAAAGCATGAAGGAAATCATGATGTGATAATGATATTGAGATTCCTATCATGTATAATTGTGGTTGTATCTAAACTAATCCCTAGTCAAAGGATTAACAAGACTGGACATTGTTAATTTGGATAGACTAGCACATGTTATACTATTTGATTAGATCAACTAGTATATCTCATAATTTATAGACATGACTTGCCTAGAGTTATCATATGAATGCTTGCTAGAGTAGTTAAGTACATTGGATGACCTGTTATGAGACCATTATATGGATCATCTATTCAAATATAAATGATAGTCTTATCATAGCAATTGTGTAAGTATCCTTAAACTTGAAGTACTCAAGAATATCTTGGATACTGATTATGTGCTTTGATTCCATTCCTCGTTACGTCATATAGGTCGCTTATAGGGTGGTGATTGAGTACAACTTCATGTATTCGAAGGTAATTGGGTAGACATGAGTTGCTTAGAATTAACATATGGATGCTTGCTTGAGTAGTCAAGTACATTGGATGACCTGTTATGAGACCATTATATGGATCGTCTATTCAAATTTCAATGATAGTCTTATCAAAGCAATTGTATAAGTATCCTTAGACTTGAGGTACTCAAGGATATCTTGGATACTGATTCTGTGCTTTGATTCCATTCCTCGTTACCTCACATAGGTCGCTTATAGGATGGTGATTGGGTACAACTTGAGTTATTCGAAGGTAATTGGGTAGCTAATAGATGATTCACCACTCCTGATAGAGGGAGTGTATACCCACGACCTCTTGTCGGGATCATTACTCGAAAATCTCTAGCTGGGTGTCATGAAGATGGTCTTTAGTGACATGTCTATTTGAATAATGAGTCATAGTGACAGGATCTAACATCAATTGGCTTAGGTGTGATGTAGTCAGTCTAGCGGGACCTGACACATAGTCCATAATTTGAACCGAGTGGGATAATAGAATGGTGAAAGGATGAATTGCATGGATAATTGTCTATGGAAAGGTTTGTAGTTAAACCACTCTTTCTGACTAATTAGGGGTCATGATGTATGCTAGATACTGCTCATGATCTACTTGAGATTAAGTGTTAATCCGAGTGGCCAATATAAACAGGAACCTAATGGGTTACAAGTATTGAAGGTGTGATGGAGAAGTAAAATAGGCTTTTGGATCGGATCCAAAACAAAGAGAGAAAAACCAAGTCTAGACATTCAAGAGCAGGAAACTGAATGAGACGGAGCATAAGGGCTACGATAGGCTATGGAAGAAGGGAAAGAAAGTCAGTATGAAAGTTTGAAGTAGATTCTTTCTTTAATTGATAATGTTGAGGAAGAGGTCCAGGCTAGACCTTGGAAGCCAGGAGTGGAAGCAGATCAGAAGAACGATAAGATAAACTTTCAGTAGTGAGGGGTGCAGATGAGCAAGAAAAGGCTATGGGAACAACGCTTTGACTGCCCCATGAAAACAATTTTGATATTGAGAAAATGGAATGAAGGTATCCCCCAAGACAAAGCACTTTCTTTGAGGCCGAGAGAAAAGGATAGCCAAAAAACACCCAAAGGGGGTTCTTATCAGAAAGAGAAAAAGGAATAAGAATTCGATTAGTAAATAGTAAACGAATCTAGCACTACAACTCGAAGAAAGAAAAACTAGAGTCGCCGGTAGGCTTTTAGCCCAGTCGGATGTTTTCGTTGGATTGGTTTTTGAGACGAAAAATCGGGTGTCCCTTTATTCAGTGCTGTAGAGGAGACAACATATGGTGCTAAATTAGAACAATTGGTACCACACATCTAAAAAAAATCCATCTTAGACTCTCAAAAAGAAATAAGAAGAATATTTTTCGTAAAGAAGGTGTATCCCCCGAGGAAGAAATTTCAGTGACATAAGGGGTATAAGCATCTGATGAAGCAAAAACCTAGTTCTCAGTAAAGAAAGCTCTCACCTCAGGGAAGGAAGGGAATAGAAGAAGAAGGACGACAACGGAATGGGATTACGCATCTTCATAGGAACTCTTATACTTCGATCGCAAATAGCCTATGTGCGCGATCAGGACAGGTAGCTCGCTACCAGCGAAAAATAGCTGAGAAAGGAAGCTTCATTGGCTAAACCCACGAGCCAGAGACAGAATTCCTGAGTTGAATGGGAAATCACCCATTTTTAGGACAAAAGTCTTGATTGGGAAAATAAGTCTCCCGATCGGAAAAAGCTACTGGAAAATAAGTCTCAATCGGAAAAATGACTTTCCGACTGGGACTCGCTCGAGGTGGGCAGTTTCCTGAGCAGGAAATAAGTTTCTTGATCGGGACATGTGATAGATTATAAATTTTAATCTGATTAGGATTCTATAATCAAGAGTTATGAACCCTAATTCCTTGTGGACTATAAATAGTCATTTTTCAGGCTATTTTTGTAGCTGCAACACACAGGATTAAAGTATTAATTCATCTCCTTTTCTTTCAAGGATTAATTCTATTGCTAGCACATTAGCTTAATCTAAGCCATTCCCTTAAGGGTTTTCTCTCTTCTCCCTTCGCGTGGATACCATCAGAGGTGATCCTAGAGGATTACTATGGTTTGCTACAACCCGGTAAAAAGAGAATTAAAGGAAGAATACTCGGTTTTGAAAGGTAATAATCTTCTATTATTAGATAGTTTTAATTGTTTATGATTACATAGATTGATCTTCTTCTTGGAGTTTGTAAAATTTTAATTTTCCATTGTGTAATGTGTATGAGATGCATGTGTAAACTCCAACATGTATGTCTATATTGATATACATATATATAAACATGATGACACTATCTTAATGAAAACCCTTAATAAATAATAATTAAGACTGATACCTTCTATTAATATGGTGAGAATCTGAGTCCTTCTTGAGTTTGAATTGTTGCGTTGACTTAAGCCCACTCTATAAGAATGTGCTCGAACTATTGAAATATAATTTCATGAGTTGTTCTCAACCGATTTCATTAATTTGTTGAGCTGACTCAAGGTCAATGTAAATTGGAGGCAGTGTTGGGTAATTGTACATGTGATGTACACGTATCAAGAGTTGATAGCCTAATGATTTGTCCATATATCAATTAGTTGATAGCACAACTCGGTAGTTGTATTAAGATGCAATTGGTATGAATTAGATACCTACCAATTTGACCTAAGATGACTTGTTGAGCTGACTCAAGGTCATTCTTAAGTTGGAATTGGATACCGACCCACTAGGAGAATTTCCAAATAAATTCTTTCAGATTCATAGTGAGGGCTATAGGTTTATAATAAAATATTGGGAATCATAATGCGTTTATTGAAGACATAATAATCATGCATTCATGTACATTCTCTAACATGGTTTACTTTACATATAGGTTGCTAAAATCATCATGTCATCGAACATGAATTTGTGATCAATACTTGAGTCAAACAAGTTGACGAGGCCAAATTTTCTAGACTAGCTGTACAATTTGAGAATTGTTCTCAAATCTGAACTCATAGTTTATGTTCTAGATGAGCCGCTTCCTTCTCTTCCTACTAATGGGGTGACTATTGATGAGCAATTAGCTTACACGAAGTATTTGGATGATAATGAGTTAGTGAGTTGTATAATACTTGCCTCTATGTAACTAGAACTCCAAAAGCAACACAAGTCAATGAATGCAAAAACCGCACATCTTAGGGAGCTCTTTAATGAGCAAACAAAATCTGAACAATCTGAGATCTTTAAGCTACTCTTCTGTTCTAAGATGGTTGAGGGGATATTTCTAGTACAACATGCATTGAAGATGAATGACTATGTTGGGAGATTAGACTAGCTAGATTTCATAATGGATTATGAGTTAAGTATATACTTAATTCTTACTAGTTTGCTTGATAGTTATGAACATCTTGTGCTCATCTATAGGATGAACAAGATTTAATCTACAATACCCAAGCTAATCAATTTGCTTAAAATAGTTGAGCCTTCTTTCGAGAAAGATAGTAAGACTGCGATGCTGGTGGACTCTTTTGGTTCTAATAAGAATGAAAAGAAGAAGTCCATAAAGCTTGAGGGAGGTGTTGTTAAAAAGAAGGCCAAAGAGACTGTGCCAAAGGGCACTTGCTTCAATTGTGGCAAAGATGGCCATTGCAAGAGGAACTATAAGGCCTATCTAGAGTGCTTGAAAAAGAAAGTATCAGATGCCCCGTCTACTTAAGGTATTTTCATTATTGATATTAATACTGTTTCTAGTAATAACATATGTGTATTAGATATCGGTTATGGCTCACACATATGTACTGATATGCAGGGCCTAACGAATAATAGACAGCTCAAAAGGGGAGAGTCAGACCTGTGCGTGGTCAATGAAGCAAGAGTTGCTGCCTTAGTAAACTTATATTTTGACGCTCCCTAGTGGGCTTATAATAGAATTATACAATTGCTTTTTATATTCCTACTTTAAATAAGAATATTATTTCTGTTTCTACTTTGAATAGAAGTGATTTTAATTTAACAATTAACTGTAATAGTTACTAAGTAATGTTAAATGATATGCCTTATGGCATTGAAACACTTTGCAATGGGACATATATACTTGATATCTTTGTCTCTATTTTCAATAACAATAACAATAATAAAAGAATAAAAATGGATAAACCTAAACCATCTTATTTATGACATTATCACCTTGGCCATATAAATAAGAGGTGTATAACTAAGCTACACAAGGATAATAGCTTGAGGTTATTTGATTATGAATCATTTGACACATGTGAATCTTGGTAAGATGACAAAATCACTTTTAAGGGAAAGGGAGAACATGCCAATAGGATATTAGACCTAACACATTCAGATGTATGTGGCCCAATGTCTATGCAGGCCAAAGGTGGTTATCCCTACTTCATTACATTCATTGATGATCACTCACAATTTGGGTATGTATCCTATGAGATACAAATCTAATGAATTTGAAAAGTTCAAAGAATTCAAAAATGAAGTAAAGAAACAACTTAGAAAAAGTATTAAAACACTTAGATCTGATCAAGGTTGTGAATACTTAAGACAAGAACTTTAAGGTTATTTGAGGGATAATGGAATATTATCCCAATGGACTCCACTTCTCATGCCATAACACAATGGTATGGCTGAAAGGAGAAACTAAATCTTGTTAGATATGGTAAGGTCAATGATGAGCTTAGTTGAACTCCCTAAATCCTTTTGGGTTATGCGTTAGAGACTACCATTTACATATTAAATAGAGCCCCTTTTAAGATAGTTGATACTACTCTATATGAATATGAAAAGGCAAGAAGCCAATACTTTCTCATATGAAACTATGGGGTTATGAGCTTATGTGAAGCGGACAATGTCAGATAAGTTGCAAGCTAAGTATGATCGATGTCTGTTTGTAGGATATCCAAAAGAAACAATTGGATATCAGTTCTGCCACAATTTGGAACAAAAGATGTTTGTTTCAAAGCATGCTATCTTCTTAGAGAAATAGTTTCTTCTAAAAAGAGATAGTGAGAGCAGTATTAAACTTGAAGAAGTTTAAGATGCTCAAACAAATGCAGATCAACTGCCTAAATTGAGCCTGTTACTCATACAGATGAAGTAACAACTACATCTTTAGAAACACAAGAGCTTCATAGCTCTAGTAGGTTACGTTCTGTTCCTATGAGATATGTTCTCAAAGGTGAACAAAATGACATTATGCTTACAGAGGATGATGAGCCCACTACCTATGAAAAAGTTCTAAATAGTTCAGAATTTGATAAATTGCTAAAGGCCATAAAGTCAGAAATGGATTCCATGTATGAAAACCAGATACGGACCTTGGTTGACCCACTTGAAGGGATAAAATCAATAGGATACAAATAGGTCTTCAAGAAGAAGACTAACATGGAGGGTAGTATGATAACCCAAAAAGCAAGGCAAATGGCTAAATGCTATCGTCAAAGACAAAATTGACTATGATGAAGCTTTAGCAATTATGCTTAAATCCATTAGGATACTCCTAGCCATTGTCGCTTATTATGACTATGGGATTTGGCAAATGAATGTAAAGACGACTTTCCTAAATGGAAACTTTTTTAAGTATATGTACATGACACAGCCAAAGGGCTTCATATCTAAAGATGACCAAAATGTGTGCAAGCTTCAGAAATCTATTTATGGATTGAAGTAAGCATTATGGACTTGGAACATCCGTTTTGATGAGACAATCAAAGAGTTTAGTTTCTCAGAAAATCCGGATGAACCTTTTGTGTACAAAAAGAAGGTTAGTGGGAGTGCAGTCGTTTTTGTTATACTGTATGTAGATGACATATTAATTTGTAAAAAATAAATTAAACTTTTAAGATTGTATTAAAATTAAATTGTACTTTCTATTTTTTCATTTAAATACACAAATTTTTAAAATTTTATCAATTTATGAATTTCGGCGAAACTCTGCTGAAATGACATAAAATTCCGACAAGATAAAAAAGTTTGTGCTGATTAGAAGGCTAACTAAGAAGCTGAGTCATATTAGAAACTTTAAGATGCCATTGTTGTTTGTTTTTCCTAAAATTTTTAAACCTAAATCTCTCTGGTGAAATTCTATTAACAATAAAATTTTTGTTTCTTTTTGCTCTGCTGATAAGATAATTCCCAAACACGACATCTACATGCATTATTTTTTAAATTTAAAGAGAGATTAAGGTTTTAAAATTTTAGGAAAAACAATAACGATGACATTTTAAAGTTTCTAATATGACACAGTTTCCTAGTCAGCATAACTTTTTTAATCTTGCCAGAATTTTATGCCATGTCAGTAGAGTTTTGTCGGAATTCATAAATTGATAAAGTTTTTGCAGTTTGTGTATTTAAATAAGAAAATAGGAAGTACAATTGAATTTTGATACAACCTTAAAATTTTAGTTTATTTTGGCAATTATCAAGTTTGGCTTTCCAATAATTTCTCTATGAAAGACCTTAGAGAAGTAGCCTATATTTTGGAGATTAAGATCTATAGAGGTAGATCTATAAGGTTGCTTGGTCTTTCTCAATCTCCATATGGAGATAAGATACTAAAGAGGTTTAGCATAGAATAACCCAAGAAAGGTTTCATTTCTATGACCCATATGATTACCTTTTCAAAATCTATCTATCCAAAAACACAAGATGAGAAGACTCGCACGAGTTTGATCTTATATGCTTCAGCTATAAGATCAATTATGTATGCTATGATATGTACGAGACCTGATGTATCATATGCTCTAAGTGTCACTAGGAGATACCACCCTAATGAAGGTCATTGGGTGGTTGTCAAGAACATCCTTAAGTACTTGAGAAGGAATAAGAGTGTATTCTTGGTTTATGGAGATGCAAGGCTTGAGGTAAGCGAGTATACTAATGCTAGTTTCCAAATTGGTAGGGATGACTCAAAATCCTAGTTAGAATATGTAAATCACATTCAATGGTGGAGCAACCAGTTAGAAGAGTTTCAAATAGGAGACGATTGCTGATTCCATAACTGAAGTAGAGCACATCGCAGCTTCTGAGGCAGCTAATGATGCGGTTTGGATAAGGAAATTCATTACAGAACTATGAGTGGTTCATAGCATTGTTGATCCGATATAACTGTATTGTGATAATAATGGAGCTGTTGCATAAGTAACGGAATCACAGTCTCATCAAAAGTTGAAACATGTGGTCAGACACTACCATGTGATTAGTGAGATCATATGTAGAGGTGATGTAAAGATAGAGAAAGTGCATACTAATTAGAATATAACTGATACCACTCACTATGCCATTATCCCAAAAGAAGTACAATTCTCATGTACTTGCCTTTGGTAATAAATACAAAGGTGATTGACTTTAATGCAAGTGAGAGATTATTAAGAATGTACTCTAAAGACAATCATCTTTAGGACTTGTTGTACAATTTTATTACGAATAAATAAAATGCAATTTTCATTTATTTGATATTCATTAAATTTATGAATGGATTAGATTTTAAATCAAATTATAAAGTGCATGATATAAACATAGCATGAAGAAAATCATGATGTGATCATGATATTGAGATTTTTATCTTGTGTAAATTATGTTTACATCTAAATTATTCCTAATCATTGGATCAACAAGATGGGATATTGTTGATCCAAATATATTGATATATGTTATACTCCTTGATTGGATCAAACATTAGATCTCATAATTTGTAAATATGAGATATTTAGAATTAACATGTAGATACTTGCTAAAGTAGTTAAGTACATTAGATGACCTGTTATGAGACCATCATATGGATCCTTCATTTTATTCAGCAATTGTCTCATCATAGTGATGGTGCAAGTATCTTTAGAATTGAGGTGCTCAAAATTATCTTGGATACTGATTTTGTAATTTGACTTCATTCTTTGTTATCTTAGGAAAGGTCGCTCATATGATGGTGATTGTGTATAATTTGAGGTATTCGAAAATAATTGAGTAGCTAACAAAGGATTCACCACTCCTGATAGAAGGAATATATACTCGCGGTCTCTTGTCGAAATCATTACTTGGAAATATTTTGCTGAAGTGGAAATGTCATGGAGATAGTCTTCAGTAACATATCTGTAAGAGTAATGAGTTTCAAGAACAAGATCTAACATCACTTGGACTAGATGTGATGTAGTCAGTCTAATAGGAGCTGTCACAGAGTCCATGCTTTGAACTGAGTGGAGTATAGAATGATGAAATGATGAATTATATAGATATTTGTCTATGGAAAGGTTGTAGTCAGACCACTAATTTTTTGATCAATTGGGGGTCGTGATATGTTGCTAGATATAGCTCATGATCTGCTCGAGATTAAATGTTGATCTAAATGGCCAACATAACCGGAAACCTAATAGGTCACATGCATTGAGAGTGTGAAGAAGAAGTAAAATGTGCTTTTGGATTGGATCCAAAACTGAGAGAAGAAACAAGGTCAAGAGAGACATGTTGCTATCACAAATGGGAATCGCGACATCGACTCACTCGTAAGCAGGAGTGTCCAACTCGTGGTGGGAATGTTTATACCATTGAGCCAAGCAATTTCCTGAACAAGAAAGATGTTTTGCGAGCATGAATGGTTTAACGAGCGAGAAATTATATCTCGTGATCTGGAAAAGTTTTGGACTAGAATTGCACAAACTCGTACAAGTTCCTGATTGGGAAATTGGTTTCATGATGAGGAACCATTTGAAGGTAGTTGTTTCCCAAGTGTGAAAGGGGTTTCACGGTCGGGAAACAAGTCGGTTTAGAAACATAATTAGATTAGGATTCTTAAACATGGGATAACCAGCTCCCCACTTAAGACTTGAACCCTAGGACTATAATAGTCTCTTCAGAGACTATTTCCGTATTAGCTAACACATAATTGATTGAGAATCAATTCCACATTTTCTCTTAAAGATTAAACAACTTGCTAACACAAAGTTGTTTGATTATCTCATTCCCTCAAAGGTTTTCTATCTTCTCTTTTGTATGGACTTTCATTAGAGGTGATCCAAGTGAGGATTACTGTGATTTGCAATAGCCCAGTAAGAAGGAACGAAGGATATAAGACTCAGTTTCAAAGATAATTATCTTTATACTATTAAATGGTTAATTGTTTATGATTACATGAGTTGATTCTTCTCTTCGGGTTTGCAAAATTTTAATTTTTCCACTACCTCTAATTGTATGTGATAAATGAGTAAACTAAACCAACCTGGGGTGGGAGTGCAAGAAGAACGGAAGGAATTGGAGAGACAAGAATATAGGAAAATAGCAAAAAATATTGTGTCGTCTGGTATACAGGAGTGAGCTCTATAGAAGTTTTGTATTGATTTTGGTTGCTGCTAGTGGTGGCGATAATAAGTTTTGCTCTCTGAACTGGGTTTCTCTTTCTTGATATGAAGTGAGATAGGGCCGCGATGACTAGAGCCTTCTTTTTCGTTAAGTTGGAAGATAGGTATAGGCTCTATGGTGAAAATAGTGGTTTTGGGTCTAACAATGATAGAAAGTTTGAGTAAATTAGATTGAAATTGAAATTAGTGTAGGGTGGACAAATTAGTGTTTTAGGTTGCTAGTGTTTGTTTAGGAAGAAACTAAGGGAAAATATGGAAAAGTGTTGAATTAGAATTAGGGTTTTGAATTAGGAAGGATATTATTGTCTTTTTATTAATTAAAAAAATCCATATCATATGTTTTTTAAGAAAAACAAATTCCACATAATTTTTTATTACTTTTTTGTTAGATGTAGAAATGTCACCGTTAGCAAACCGTTAAATTCAATTAAGAGAAATGATTAGAGGGAGTTTTGTGTAACAAAATAAAAAAAAAAATAGTTTTCTATTACAAATTAAAGTTAGAAGTATTGAATTATTAGAGTAAAAAACGTAGAAGTACACAATTTAATTTACCCTTCAAATAAAAGAGTCTGTTGGACACGGTTTTAAAGGAAAATGTTATTTTCAACGGAACGATGCCGTATAAGCAGCCCCATTGTCCTCAGAACTTTGGTAAGCTAACCGGAAAGACGAAAATAGAGCCCCCAAATTCCTGAAAAACCCAGATTGAAGGAAACCAAAATGCCAGTGGCAATAACATTCCACCACCATTACCAGAAGCTAAGCCATCATCTCTCAGCATCATTGGTCGCTACTTCCTCCATCAACAAGAGAGCCATGGCTATTGGAGGCGGCAGCAGCAGCAATGCCAGTGCGGGTGCCTACACGACAATCAAAGAGAGAGTAACATTTGAAAAAGAAATCAAAAAGAGCAAATTCATTGCCATTGCTGGCCCCATCTCCGATGAACAATCCGCCTTCTCCTTCCTTTCTCAGGTACTTACTCATCATAATTACCTTATGTATTTTATAAGACGAATGAAACCTCACCTTTTCAATCACTTAATTGTTTAGGTTAAGGATCCACGCGCCACTCATAATTGCTGGGCTTACAGGGTACTTTCCCCTTATTATTCATTTCATCCGTTTAGTTGTCTCAGCTACACCAAAAGCTAATTAAGCTTTTCTACCTTACAATGTGCGCTAGGTTGGAGATCAATTTAGGGCCAATGATGATGGGGAACCACCAGGTACTGCTGGAAAACCAATACAATCTGCTATTGATTCTTCTGGGATTGATAGAGTGATGGTCGTGGTGATAAGGTGTGTTAAATAATCTTTCTTTGCTAGTTAGCTTTGTTAAACCAGTGAGATTTGCATTGGGAAATTTTTTTAGGTGTATTTCTTATAGTGTCTATGAAATTGAATTTTAGGTATTTTGGAGGTATAAAATTAGGTACTGGAGGATTGGTCAGGTCTTATGGAGGAGTTGCATCAGAATGCTTGAGAAATGCCCCTACTTGTCTAATAAAATCTAAGGTACTGTTTCCTTTGTTGGTTTCTCATACATTCTTATGCATTACTCTGTTTTGAAGATCAATATATCTGAAAGTTGTTCAAGATCATTACTTGCATACAGTTTGCTCAAAATTATTACTCATTAACATTTCATAATGTTTGTGAGTGCAACTAATCTCTTTGCTGGATTTTGTAGGTTCCAATGGGCGTGGAGGTTCCCTTTGATCTTATAGGAGTTTTACATCATCAGGTGAGAATTACATTATTTTTAATGATTCTTTGTACATCTGTTTGAACACTGCAGCACTGATGCCATGATTAACTAATGGTTGAATCAGTTATTGGTATCTAAATGGTATTATTACACCTTCAGTAAGTACTTAAGGTCCTTCTCCTTTTAATCCCTTGGTCTCTGACTGGGTGAGATTATCTGTTCATAAGGTATTATTACACTGCAGAACTGATGCCATGATTAACTAATGGTTGCATCAGTAATTGGTAGGTAAATGGTGTCATTACACCTCCAGTAAGTACTTAAGGTCTTTCTCCTTTTAATCCCCTGGTCTCCTACAGGGTGAGATTATCTGTTCACATGATCAGTCAAACGAAAATCCTATGATATTATATGGTTCGGTTTCATTTGAAGGAGGATATAAGGGACTACATGGTTTTCGAAAATTCAATGGTTGAGTTCATTATCATAACTTAAAGAAAATTCAGTAACTTATAACTTCGGGAGTTGCTTGCTCATTTTTTCCGGTAAATTGGCCCTGTAGGCAATTTGCTGTCAAATAATCTGCTAATATTTATGGATTAAGTTGCACGATATAATTTCATACTTGAATACCCTTTTTTTGTGATGGTTGATTTTATTCTTTTATCTAATTTCTGGTGTTTTATGGACTGAAAAAGTGCCTTTTATATTTTGTCATAGCAACTTTGAATCTTTGATGTCTTACTCTTTCTATGTGTTCTTTCTTTTTTTGCTTGATTGATACAGCTACAATCTTTTCAAGTTGAGAACATTAAGCAGGATTATGAGACTGGTAAAGACGGGATTGTAATGGTTTCTTTCAAAGTTGACTATGACCAGGTTGAAAAATTGGAGGATGCTATCAAATCAAATTGTAGTCGAGAACTTGTATTTTATAAGCGGTAGATGTTACTCTTACATGGGTATCAAGAATTTGAAAAGGGATGATCCCATCATAATGAATAGTATATGGAGTGGCATGTATATTCCTCCTACCCTATGAAGAAATCATGTAAGTTCAAAATTGATCTCCATCTTGTTCCCAGCAGTGTTTTTGTACAATTAGTTTTGGGAGCTATACAAGTGATTATTTTTCATCTAATTATTTCAGAATTGGCCTCATCTTAAGCCATTATTGACTTGATGAATTTTGTTATGAGTTGGGGCATCTACAAATTTCTTGAGATCACATTGGACTGAAACTAACATGCACTCACTTTTGTTTAACTTGTCCCTCAACTAAGTCCTTGCTAAATACATGCGTGGTTGGGAGCACAGAGACTAGGATTCTGTCTTTTCGGTTGATGTACTTATCAGAAATTAATGAATGAACAGATGGCTGGAATAACTGAAAATTTTAATAAACCGTATCATTATATTGGATCCAATAAAAGAATGCAAAATCATGTAAAAAATCCGTCTACGGAGCTAGTTATATACTATTTCCCTTTTGTAGTGATCTTAATTTTCTTTGAATTCTAAATGGGTGTTTTCGATGCACTTTGTAATTCAAACTGAAGTAGGAACCACATAAACTCTGATGTTCTGACTGGCATTCTCTAGGAATCTAACTAATGCATCATACTCTATAGATCCCCTTTCAAAAGCCTTGCACTGATGCAAGGGCGGCAAGAACAGCCAAAAACCAGTAACCATCACGAACACCATGGTCAAACACCCTGAGATCAGCTGTGGCAACTGCCATGTGCCAGCAAACGCCTTCTTCAAAGCAACCTCAACCGCCAAACACTATCCATGAAGGAGAACGAAGCATGTCAGCTCCCATGTAGGCTTCTCACGCCCAAGGTAATAGAACACCAACTCAAGCATGAGAGCAGAAATAAGAAACGTCCCAAAGATTCCTGGAATAGGAGCCCACTTTCTGTCAAGAAGACCAGCGGCAAGATTGCGAATGGGTTCGTACACTGTGGCCGCAGAATACTAGGAACCATAAGGTTCCATCTTCTGCCCCAGAAGTCTTGCAATGAGGTGGAGAGGTATGGCTCATTGAACTGTGGCTCTAGGTCTAGCCCTATCAAGACTCGAGCCAGGCCACCCATAATTGCTAGAACTAGTTCAAGAGAAACATAAACTTGCAGGCAATATAGAAAAGGCACGACCATTGGGTTGATATGGTCACTATAGTCATAAAAATGTGTGAGAATACCCACTAGAATGGCCTTGATTGCGTAGTTTAAAGATGGATTCGTAGCATTTTCAGGCATGTGGGGAGATGTATTTTTTTGGGTTTCTTGAATCTTGATGGGGAGACAAGCTACGCTAACAAAATGTGCAACAGACATTGAAGGATTTGAAGATAGAGGGCCAAGGCCGAAAGCGAAGAGCAAGAGCTTGAAATTCGCTAGCCAGGCAATGGAGAAAGCTGTTGGGCCACCGAGATGCATGGTGGAAAGGAGAAGAGGAAGATACAGAAATAGGCATATAATAGTGAGTAGACAAAAGAGTCTCTTAGTGCCTTTTGGAATTCTCTTACCCAAAGCATAGCAATAGCGCACAGAAATAAAAACTGAGAACCAAATCTCTATGAAGTGGTTGATCTCATTCTCCATTTTTCTCAGCTGATACCTCTGTGTTTGTTGATGTTGGATTATATATACACCCTTTGTAATGGGGACTTTACAATTGATAATATATCATAATAGAGTTCGATTTATTCAGGGAAGTTCTATTGTCCGTCGTTTAATTCTTTTGCCAAAAGTGTTGACTGTTGACAAAAAGTTTCAGATAATCCGCCAAGTTTTGGCAGAGATACTCGGTGGAAGAATTGTCTATGGTCTGACGAATATTTCCTAATATGTTTGTGAAAAATATGAATTGATTGAAAAAATACCAAACCGTTAATCCAATATGATCTTAATTAAAATAAAATCAAGTTTTTCTATTTTTTAGAAGGAAAATAATTTCATTGATTCAAACTAGCAATACATCGATAGAAATAAATACAAATCGACTAAAAACAATAGATGATAAAACAATAAAAATATTTACGATATCCAAATTAATAATATAATATATCGGCTCAAAGTTTACAACTTTAAATCTTGTTTGGTTTAGCTGTTGAATGCAGCTGGTAGCTGATAGCTAATTGAGCTGCTGCCGTTAAAATGTAAAATTAGCAATAGAAATATAATTTATATTATTTGAAGTATATATTTTTTTATGAAGTATAAGTAAATAAACTATTATTTCATATAATTATATACTATAATTAAGATAGCAAAAAATAATAAAATTTAATTAATTATAAATAAATATTTTAAAAAAATATATATGTATAATTTATAAGTAAATTTAATATTATTTATGCTTAATATATTAAATAAAAAATATAGCAATTAGAAATATATTATATATTTTTTCACTAAAAATAAATAATATTACTAGTTTAAATATTATTTTTAATATTTTTATATTTGTAATTATAAATAATTTATTGATCAAAAATTCAATTCGGAGGAAATAAGTATTTTGTAATTAATAAAATATATAAGGATAATATAGTCCAATTTAAAATAAAATTGAATAAGCTAACAACTGATGAAACTTTTTTGAACAACAGTTGATTGAGTTTATAATCAGCTATCGGTTGCTGATTAGTGAGTCTTACCAAACCCTTCTATTCAGTTATTGGAGGTTCAAAAAGCTATCCATTACATCCAACAGTTGAACCAAACACCCCTTTAATAATATTATAGTGACTAGAATACTTATAATTCCAGTTTTGTAGTACACTAACGACCATAATCTGATTTGTTATCTTTATTAGATCAAATATATTTTATTTGTTTGAATCGCTATACAAAAAAATGCCGTAATAAGATGACGGAAATAAGACAACAAAACCAAACGCTGCAACAAAATGACAAAATCATGAAAAACAAAACAAATAAAATAAAATAAAAAATTAGATTTATGTGGAATAACAACTTATTTTAGAAATAAATTGATAAAAAATATGTGAACTTTTTCTATTAGTTATTTATTAAGTTTAGGGAAAATTACTATTTACCTATGTAGTTTGACATAATATATTAGTATCCTTCTGAAATTTGAAAATTATATGATTTGCCTCATGTGATTTGACATAATATACTAGTACCTCCTGATATTTGAAAATTATACTATCTACTTCATGTAGTTTTGATATATTGCACTAGTATCTCATGTAAGTTTGATTTATTATACTTGTACTTGTCTGAGCAAAACATAATATTCTTCTTACTAGTGTATTATGTCAAACTATATGGAAAAATAATATAATTTTTAAATATCATGGAGTACTATTGTATTATGTCAAATCACATAAAACAAATTATATAATTTTCAAGCTTTAGATAGATCTAGTACATTATATCAAACTACGGGGTAAATAGTATTTTTCCTTTAAGTTTATGATCCATCAAACAAAGTGCATTGAAAGTGCTAATAGCAATGATTATTTGGTATGGTATAAATTATGAAAGCATACATTGAAATTGAATATGAAATAAACAATAATAAATAAACTTTAGACAAATATTCCATATAATTTTAAATACACGTGTTGTTGCAAAAATGAAAATGAGTGCGAGTGTGCTAGAAAAATTAAAATATCTTCCTAACTAAAATGAGATTTACGCCTAAAGATGACTTCCAATATGATTCCTAAGTTTCTTTTGATAGTGTGCTTAAATTTAGTTGATATTGGAATTAAAATGTTGAGAAAATAATATTGACAATAATAAAATTTGAGTTAATGAGCAAATGAGACTTTAAAGAAAAGAAATCTTGAACAGAGAGAATGCATGAAGGAAATATTCACTGATGTATGTAATGTTGATAAGTTACAATGAAGCTGACTGAAAAGAACAAAAACTAAAATGATAAAAGCTAATGCTAAAATAAGATTGATGCTGATTGAAATTTGCTAAGAATCGACTAAAATTGAGTATTGTTGAGTGTATATATATTGATTTGTTGATCAAGTTTGTCAGATGTTTGTGAATGCTCCTTCCTTTTTCAGCATTAGAGCCAAATTAACTGTTGTTCTCCACTTTCTCCATAACTGCTCCACTCTCCACGTTCCTAGCGGTTATTCAGCTCTCATCTATCTTTTCTCTCCAACTATCTAGAGTGTTCATATTCTTCAGAGATCTCATTTGACTACCTCTCAAAAATTTGAGATAATTAGCCTGCATAACCGCTTTTAGAACAATATCCCACAAATAACAACTCCTTTCATTAAATCCATAAACAATAATCACAAAAAATAATATTACCTAAATAACATAATATATTATTCCACTCTCTCCTCATTTTCCGACACTCAATGTCTTTCCATTCTAATATCCTAATTTTCCACCTTCCTTATTCTTTCTCCTATTTTTTTTTTTAAATTTCCATTAAATCTCTCTACCATTTTCATTAAACCCACTATATCTCATCTCTCACTATCAAATATATTGTTACTGAATCCTTTCAAATACCCCCTCCACTCCATGAATTTTCCACTGATGAGTTTGAATCATCGATTTTCCTGCGACAATTTCATCGATTGATAGCCGGAGGAATTGATGTTGTCGTCAGTAACCCTACCAATATGCCTTTGTTGATGATAGAAGCAGAGAAAGGAAATTGAAATTAAGGGGAAAGTCTTGTTATAATTTTGGGTCAAGTTGGTTATCTTCCTAGAATAAGAACATAACATTAAAGTCTTGTTTGGCAACTTTTCAAACCACAAAACTAATGGTTTTCTATGGTTCAATTAATTTTATACATATTTTACCCCTAATGAATATCAGTCAGTTCTTATATTGAAAAATAATTTCCTTCAGCTTGTTTCCTTTTCTACTTCATGGAGTCTTTTGTTTTTCATCTTTTTCCATATCTTAAATTACCTAAATTTTTTATTTAGAATTTATTTGTGGGAGCAATTGGTACAATGTGTTCATTAGTTTTGATTTATTTTATTTAATTATGGTTGGATTTGATTAATTGATTTATTTTTTAGTTTTGAGGTCAAACATTGCTTTCAGAAAAGAAAAAGAGTAACAAGCAAAGGGGGAAGGACCAGTTGTCGATGATAAGGAACAAAATGAGAATGGAAACTCCAGTGCCATTGAACAAATTGTTGCTAATTAGAATGCAATTGGTTATAAAGAGGTTAACCATTCTAAAGGAAACAATGGATCAACTCCTTTTCTATTGCTAAAAATGCATCACCCTCTAATTCTATTTCTGTTTCCATTGGTAGAAGTTATGGGTGTAAATGAGAGCTACTTGAGTAGTTTATCGAATTGAGTTCAAATATTGTAATACTTGACTTGCAAGACTCGCAAGCTTAATCGAGCTTCTACTATTTTTATTATTTATTAAATTTTCTTTATACCCCTTATTATATAAATACCAAGTAAAAACCCTATTTCTCTTTCTTTAGAATCTTTACACCTTAATTCGAAAACCCTCATGCTTGCTGCCGCCTCCTCCCGCTTATTTTCGATTTTATTCTTTTTTACTCCTCCTCCTATTTGCTACCGCTTTCCCTTGCCTACCATCTACTTTTTTTTTTTTTTTTGCTTAAGTTGAGACGTCCTCTTCTCCTCTTTGTTTGACTTGAGACTTGAGAGGTAACAACAATTTCTAATAGAGTTTTTTCTAGTTTTGATTTCACTTCCAGATTTTGTTCTAGTTTTGATTTCCCATTTCTTCCGATTTCATTCTTGTTTTGATTTCACATTTCTTCTGATTTCATTCTAGTTTTTGATTTCACATTTCTTATTGCTATCAAAGAGTGTAAATATCGATATTTTGTTACCTATGCTTTAACAATTCCAGTTTTGATTGATCTACCAACTGGAAGTTCTCTTTTATGTTTTGTTAATCTGCTATAGGATTTTAAGGAAAAAACCAAAGAGTTAAAGTTGTCCTTAGGTAACAACAAATTTCACCTAAAAGTCACATTAACCTAAGGGTAGCTCTATACATCATATGTA
Source organism: Balakata baccata (assembly GCA_949630135.1). NCBI lineage: Eukaryota > Viridiplantae > Streptophyta > Magnoliopsida > Malpighiales > Euphorbiaceae > Balakata > Balakata baccata. The sequence goes on from CATIWF010067905.1 coordinate 44,119, forward strand.
AACCATAAAAAAAAAAAGAAAAGGGTTATAACAAAAAAATATTGGTCCAAAATGAACAGATGGAGATATTGATCCATGTTCAGAAGCCAACTAGTCTAGGACTAAAAATATGTAGTGGAGTTGTGTCAAGCAGTAAGGTTAATCAGTTCAATAATGGGGTATTTCGATTATGAGTTAGAAGAGTCAACCAATCATCCATATATACAATATAATATACCAATGGTATGTATTCATATGTATAATGATGAATAATTGACAGGATAAAAAGGACCTTGAAATGTAAAAGAGGGATTAATTAAATAATCAATCTTCAATATAAATAATATCAGATACTGTTTTAGATTAGCTGTAACATCCTCGACTTTCCCACATGCATTATGACACGCATTACATTTGGACATATTCATTTTATATATATATCATTCATATGAAACACATGCATAATTAGGGATTTTAGCTAGACGTATTCACGAGATAGACTTGACACGGGTCAGTTTATTACAATAGGATCAAGTTGTACGTGTCTAGCTATAATTTAAATAAGAACACAAGATATTGAAAATGAAATTAAATAAATGACTACTTTTGAAATAAATGACATTTAGCATAGTTAAATTAAAGAAGACAATTTGACTACATAGTATTTTGGCACTAAATACTTGTAATTATGTAGAGAAAATAATAATAATAATAATTAATTAATTTAATTAATTAATTATTATTTATTTAAATTATTTAAAAATAATAACAGAAAAAAAAATAAAAGTAAAAGAAAAAAAAAAGAAAATTTCAAAAGTAGGTCGGCAACTTAGATAAAAAGGGGGAGAATTGGCCCTTCTTTATCCAGCTGTCATTTCTTCCTCCTTCTTCATTTTCATCTGGTTCCAAGCCCCCAAACACCATCATCTAGCCATACTTAGGGTAATTCTCCTCTCTTGTATGTTAATTTTGAGTTAAGACATAAGTTAAGCTAGGTTTATGTAGGCACAAGCAACATAGTATAATTCTGGGTTCTGTTTCAAGGGCAGTAAGTTGGCATCCGTTTTCTTCAAGTTGTAGACCGAATCTAAAGAAACACATAACATAAAAGTTGTAGCTTTATGTCTTAGGTTCATGGATATATAAATATTTTTTCATGATTTGGTGTCTGTAAAAAGATATGGGCATCGGACTAGAACTAGTTCCATTGAGGAACCTAGCTGAATCACTTTCTGTTTTGATTGTGTTTCTATATGATAGAATCATTATTTGAGGAATCTCATTTTGGATGAAAAGGAAGGTTCAAATCCTTTTTTCAGCATGAGTGTCTCCTCGGGCGGATTCCCCTCCCAAGGGCAGGTTTTTACGCGTAGATATATGTGTTATCTAGTTTTATACCAAATTTCAGGATCAGACTATGGGCGGATGTTGATTTATAGGCAAGAGAGTCATGCCTGTTCCATATTTGAGCTGCCTGCTTAGAGTTCTGGGCAGGTTCAGTCAGTTGTTGGCCAATTTTGAGCTCTTTATAGACATAATCTGTAAATAGTCAAAACATAACAGTTATAGGTATATGTCTTAGCTAAATTTTGGCACAAATTTCACCTCAATATGTTTTGTATGTTGTGAGTTATAGCCTTCACAAGTCAGACTGGTCCGGATGCCAGCCCTGTTTCTAACCAGTCCCAATTACCCCACCATATGAGGACCTTAGAGGCAGAATGGATGAAAGTTGTCAACATGAAAAATGTTCCATTTTAACTTATATATGTGCATATAATTTCATACAAATATGACTTACACATTGTAAGATATGAAGAAGCAAAGTTGGTGTCTCAAAATTGCCTATGGTCAAAAACAGGGCAGAGAACAGAACATGTTTGTAAATTGCATAAAATATTCCACAATGGTCCAATTGTTATGAATTTTAGATATGTTGTATCCATACATGTTAGCTTTAATTTGAAACAAGAATAACACAAAGTGGACTAGTATAGAAAAATTTATAAGCTACTGAATACATGAAGGTCACACTACCATTATACCAAACACTAGTTAGTGATCCATATTATGCATATTTTAATTTGTTTAAGTTTCACTAAGTTTATTTAGCAACCAATTGACCAAGTATACATTTAATTAGGCTTACAACATATTGGAGACCCGCAAGGAAGTGAAAGACAACAAGTTAGAAGCTCAATATCAAAAGAAAAGGCGAGTTTAATTATCAAACGATTTCTTTGGTACGTGCTACGTGTAATGTGATTATTATGTGCTATGTGTAATGTGACTTGATTTGCTTTATTTGAATTACATGATTGTTATGATATGGTCAATAAGATTGTATTGAATGTGAAGTACATGTTTGGATTACATGTATAGGTTTTCTTTATATAAGGCAAAAGTTGACTGAAATGTATAATGATTGTTGCAAATGCATATGCATATGGACT
>CATIWF010067936.1:0-43257 GCA_949630135.1 Balakata baccata
TTTAAACCAATATATATAAAATTCCTCACCCTTACCATAAAGTCTACATATTTATTTTATTTCCTAAATTTCTATATTATTTACACATAATTCAAGTATGACAATTTACATAAATAAATCCAATTAATTAATTAATTCAAATTCTATTTTTCCCTTGTATTTATTTTTAATCTTTAGCCAATAGTTAGTAGTTAATAGTCAGTATTTAATAGTTAATAGCCCAAATCTCGTGCCCGGACTTTCCGGATATGGGGTGTGAAGTAGGAGCGCTTGCGAAACTTCAGCCACCCTACTTACTATAATCTCAAGTCTAGGGCGCTCGTGGAGCCTTAGCCATATTGACTAAGTATAATCACAACTGTATACAAATAGAATCAGGGGTGCTCTCGGAGCTAAAGTCACACTGTCCTTATATCACAACTATATCAGTACTGAAATCCCCACTAATGGTACACCATCTATCCTAAGTTAGCCATCAAGTAGAGAAATGAGCAATTAAAATCATTAATTTTTTATTATATCCTTATTTGCAATAATCAATGCTCATTTTACTTTAGTATAATCACATATTCTTAATTTATTTCAAAATCATATAATAACATTATATTTCAACATTATTACTAATTATGAAAAGTTGATATACTCTACATTAATTTCCCATAAAGTCAAAACTAATATATCTTCCATTTATAACCCTAATTAATAATATTTTCATAATACCAAGTATACGATAATAATAAATTTCATCATTTTAATACATAAATTATGCCATATACACACATTCATGCATTTTGAGCAAAATATAATGCATATACGTACAAACTTTAATAGTGCCCTTCCAAAATTCCAAAGTTTGGAGTTTGTCTATTTTTGTGGTTCTTCTCCTTATTGAGGACTTAATTTCAAAATAAAATTGATTAATACTTTGTCAGAATACTTATTCTTAATTTGGTTTAAATAAATAACTACTAAGTGGCAATATGACCTTGAAGGATATTTAATCCAATAGCTTTTTCTACACTTGTCCAATATAGGTGATTGTTGTTCTTAATTAAATTTAACATATTAACTATAACATACTATAAATTTATAATTTTTGAGCCATTACACAAATTTTGGTGAGATTTCAAAGTTTGTTATGCCTTCTATCCTTAGGCAGTTTTGACATATCATTTTAAAAATTAATATATTTCAACGTTTGCATTATATTGTTATGAAACTTTATAGACACCTAGGTAAGATAATTTGAAACATTTTTTATATTACTTTTAGCAATTTGGCCTCTAATATCCTTAATTCATAATAACAATATAACTGATTCAACAAAATGGTAACTACCGACCGGTGTTACTTGTTATGACCATAACTCAAAAAATACACAACATTTTAAGGTTGAGTGAATTTCACCGTGGTCCTCTAATTATATAACTTGTAACAACTCGGTACCTAAAAGATTATTTGTAAAACAAAGGTACCTCAATTATCTAACTCGTAACAACTCAGTACCTGAAAAATTATTTGTAACACAAAGGTACTCCAATTATGTAAATTGTAACAATTCAGTACTTTAAAAATTATTTATAACACAAAAGTACCTCAACTTTTATTTTATAACTAAATAGTACTTATGTCTTCAACTATTAGAGTTCATTTAGCATTGTGTTTGGAAAAAACGTTTTTTGGGAAAAAAAAATTTATTTTTAACTTTTTTTGAGTTTTAAAAACTATTTTTGGTAAATACAGATAAATAGATATTTTTTCCATAAGGACATTTGAAAAAAAAATAATTCAAAAAAATTCAAAAAAATTAGTCAATTAAATAAAAAAATGCAAAACCTACTTTTGGAACACTTAACAGCACTCTCAAACACCTCTTAGTCTCTTTAACAGAAGTACAACATGAAATGTCCAAATAAATTTTAATAAAAACAAAATTAGTTGTTATACACAGTTAGTAAAATTGAAATTTATCTGATATAAATATTACATCTAATTTTATTTTAAAATTTATTTGATATGGATATTTTATATCACACTTATGTTAGGAAGACTAACATTCAAATACGGAAAGTACTATTTAGTTACAAAATAAAAGTTGATGTAATTTTGTGTTACAAAATAAAAATTGAGGTACTTTTGTGTTACAAATAATTTTTCAGGTATCGAATTGTTACGAGTTAGATAATTGAGATACTTTTGTGTTATAAATAATCTTTTAGGTACCGAATTATTACGAGTTATATAATTGGAAGATCGTGAGTGAAATTCACCATTTTAAGGTTTGGTTTCTACAGAGATTTAGCTAAGACATATGGCTAAAAGTTTTAAGTTTTGAATTTTATTAGTTCGGCCTAAAAATAGCTTAAAAATGAGTACAAATTTGCTAGAGTTGCACAGGCACTAGAAGCAGCTCAAGCAAAGGAATCATGATTCATTTTACAATAACTCAACCTACACAAGAGTGATTAATACAAAATTTGGTATAGAGCTAGATGACAATATGTCTACAATTTTGTGTTTTGAGTTTCCTTTAATTCAGTCATAAAGATGATCAAAATAAGCCAAAACAGTAAGGAATCCTGTTGATATACCTACATGAATCAGTCTCAATCAATTTCATATATATCTTCCTATAAATCTCAAAAAATTATTTAATAAATCTAAGACATAAATTTACAAGTTTCATATTTAATACTTTTTCAAAATTAGTTTCGATGGGTATCAAAATCAGGACACAACACACTGCCACAACACCACTCTAATAGCTCTAAATAATACTTAAACAAGAGAGAAGAGATTACTTACCAAGAATAAATTATCTTGGAGTGGTTTTGATGCAAATCTTTGCTAAAAGGATGGAGGAATGAAGGCTCTTGTTTGAAGGGATGAGAGGATTGAAGTGAAAAATGATATAAATGTGTAGAACCTCCAAAAATTATATGTGGTCACAAAGCCACCCTCTCTACTGAATTAACTATTTTGCCCGTGCAGGGTTTTTTTTTTTGGTCTGCCTTCTTTTTTTTAATTTTTTTCTTTCTTTATTTTCTTTTAATTTTTAATTTTATTTTTTTAAAAACTTATTTATCTATTATTATAATTTCCATACTTTTACATATATCTAGTCGTACTAGTCTTTATTGAACTAAAATTTAATCATATGGTCTAATTTAATAAAATCAACTATATTAACAATTAAATTTATTTTAATCTCTAATTTAGTCATTTATTTATTTTTATTCCTAATGCTTGTCATGTAGTTTCTATATCTATCACTCATACACTTATTCCAACTAGGTCCTAATTAGCTGGTGTTACAATATGGCTTTTGCAGTTTTAATCTTCCACTTTCTGAGATTACTAGCATCATCTTCTGGTGGTGGTTGTGTAGTATTTGTCCTATCAACAACCTCCTAGAGATCTTTCTCTTTCAAGCCAATTTTATAATTATATCCAATTATATACTAATTTTATTTAAATTATATGAACTTTTAATTAAATAACAAATCTAACTTCAGTATCATGGAACCGTGCTCCGAATATAGTTGGTGCTTACTTGGAATGTCCAATCAACCTACATTAGATGACATGTTAAAATGAGGTGGCAATGACTTGGCACATAATGCCACACAAATAAAATAGTGAAACAACAACATTTGGAATAAGGAAAAACAATGTTGTTTTCATTTCAAATCTTCAGAGATTTGGAACATCGATTGTGCAAAACGATGCAAGCTAAGAAATCTTGTTTAATCATGCCTCATCATCATCAACCATTTCACTTGTCGTCATCGTCATCGTCATCATCATCGTCATCATCATCATCATCATCATCTTCTTCTTCTTCTTGTGGTTTTAATGGTAGTGGCGGCGGCAATGGTCCCATATTTTATAGCTAAAGCGACCCTATTGCGTGTTTCGGCAATTTATACAGTGTGGTTAGTTCTAGTTCCGTTTTTGTTGCTATTAATGCATTGGGAGGGTCCAAATATCTGCAACCCTTCAATCCTTCTTCTTCTTTTACCTTTAATCCTCCAAGTTCAGGTAAAGTTGTCTCTTATTTTTTTGTTTTTTGTCTTGAAATGGAGAAGGAGAGGAGATATGATAATCTCCTATATGTGTGCGAATAGTGATTATAGGAAAAATGACACGATTGTAAATGTGAGAGTTGCTTTCACAGTAGCTCAAAGGCAAGAACTTGAGAGAGAGATCATGATTACATAAGTTTTCAAAACTCAATCAAATACCTCTTTCTCACAATCCCAAGGTAAAATGAAGTTTTTTTTCCCAACTTGATTTGTATAGACATGATGTTAATAAGGAAAAAGATTGAAACGAACGTCGTCATTTTGGTGTAGAGAATATGTCCTTTTCTTATTCAAAATCACCATTGTTTCACTATATAATCTATGTGGCATTATGTGCAACATCATTGCCACCTCATTTTAACATGTCATCTATTGTTTGTTTATTGGACATTCCATGTAAACATCACCTAGGTTCAGAGTGCGATTCTGTGATATCAAAACTAAATTTGTCATTAAATTAAAAGTTATATAATTTAAAAAAATGTTTTTCTAGAATTGTATATAATTGTAAAATCACGTAAAATTCAGGATTTAATGTCATATTTATCCTTTAAAAAGAAATAATATTGATCCTTTTTTAAAAAAATCATTAAAAAGTAATATTTGAGGAAAATAGCATCTAGGGGGTAATTTTTTCCTATTTAATCACATGGAAAGAATGTCTTTAGAGAAATTTGCATTATTAACTTTTTATCTTTTTTCTTTCAAAAACATATATAGTTTTTTTTTTCATTTTTATCAAATCCACTTTTTTCAATTTTACCAACCTTTTTCCAAAAATATCTAAGGCTTTGTTTGATAAATTAGCTGATAATCTAACTTTTAGCTGATAATCTAGTTGTAACTGATAATCTAGTTGATTTAATTAAAAATGTTTGGTAGAATTAGATGAAAAAGTAGCTGAAAAATGCATGTACAATGATATAAAAGGACATATTTATATATTATATAATACATATTATATATTATAAAAATTGTATTAAATATCTTATTCTAATATAATAAATATGTCCATATTTATTATCTAATATTTTATTGTTACATATAAACATATTAAATAGTTTAATAATTATTTTCCTCAAAAAAATAGTTTAATAATTGTATTGTATATAATTTAATAATTATATTATTATTATTTAATAAAAAAAAGTAAACGTATAAAGGGAAAAAAAAACATAAGCTACTAGATTATTTTTGAATACTAGTTCTATTAGCTTATTTTTTTAGAGATTATAATCTAACTTTTTTTTTCCAAATAAATTATTTTACCAAACATAAATTATTTGTTAAATTAGATTATTTTTATGGCCAGTAATTTAGTTTGGTGTTACTAAACAGTACCTAAGTAATAACAAGCATTTGATTACACGATTTTTCCATAAAAATGGAGAGTCCTCTCTCGCCATCTTATATTGTTATTGTTTATGATGCCACAAAAGATCTCGGTGTTCATGAGCTTAAATGCACCTTTGATGAAGTGAGAATGTGTGGTGACTTTTGTACAGGTGATACGCTTATTGTTCTTGGTGTTCTTCATAAGGTGTCTAATCCTAGTAAGTGTTTGATTTATTGCCCATGAGAATTATTATCGGTTTGAGAATTACTTAAATTGTATATTTGAACTAGGAAAAGAGAGAGCCAACATTATGTGTCCAGTCCTGATATTGTTGAAAATTTGTTTAATTATGGTTGGTTTTAGTGGGTTATATGAAAGCATGTCCTGGTTCATTTGGTGGAGCGAGTGTTTGAGTGATGGATCTTATGAATTTTGTAAATGTGGAGACGATAGATGGGCCATCTTCATTAGCGAGCATTTTTTTACTTGTTATTTAATCACAAATTGCCTCTATTCTTTCCAATCAACAATGTCAAATAAAAGATTATAAATGTGGAGACGATAGATAGGCCATCTTCATTAGTGAGCATTTTTTTTACTTGTTATTTAATCACAAATTGCCTCTATTCTTTCCAATCAATAATGTCAAATAAAAGATTATATATATATATATATATATATATATATTTCTTTTGATGTTATTATTATTATTCTTCTTCTTCTTTCTATTTTTTTTTTGTTGAAAATCACCAAGATATTTCCAGATAATTTCCAAGATATTCTCCTAAGGAATTCTCATGGTGTTCCTAAGGTATATACAATATATTCTCAAGTATATATTTCCTAAGATATAACAAACCAAGACATACCGAAGATATACCCAATATGTAATTTTTGATATATTTTGGAGTAACTTTTTGAGTTCAAATATTTTTAGGCACTTTTGACAGTTTTAAAAAAATAACTTTAAGTGGACATATTTTTGTAATATTTCTACTATTTTGAAATATTCCATATTCTTTATGGGCTTGGACATAATGAATGGGCTTTAAAATAGTGTGTGTATATATATATATATATATAGGGTCAATCCCCCAATTGATGCAAATTTTATCAAGATCAAAACAAGTCAATTATGAGAACAACCTGATTGTTGGGTTATGGGTTTGAATTGCCTCCCAACTATGAAACAAATAGAAAAGAGAGTTTATTAGGGAAAAAAAAAAAAAAACTACCCCTCTCACTACAGAAGTTAGATGAGGAACATGAAAAGAAGAAGAAGAAACGACTCTCCCTCTTCTCTATGATTTCATTCATCATCAAGTCATTCCAAATTGTCAAAGGGTGTTTGTTTTGTGGAACTTGCTCTAAATTCCAGTAATCGGTGTACAAAAAGCATTAGAAATATGAAATTCATGCTTCAACAAGTTTCCATTGCCATTACCGATTTACATTGGTATCATAGCCAAATTACTTGTTTTTGTGCTTAATTGGTGAGTAGGATGATTACTTGACAATTATGCATGAAACACCATCAAAATCTGATTTTTCTCCTATTTTTTTGATATATTTATTTTCTGTTCCATGGCATGATTTTTATATGGTTGGAAAGCTCACGTCACAACTATCCAACAAGTATTTTTACAAATTTTTTGGATAAGTGGTTGAATTTCTATAAAATTTTGAAGTTTCTGATCAAAATTAGAGTTTATAAATTCTGGAAATTTGATCATTTGCACAATTACACTCTTGCTTGTGTGGTTTGTTGTTCAAATGCCTCCAAAATGATGTCAAATTGGAAATTTTATGGTCAAAACTAGTAGAACAACACAAGAATCTAGGAAAAATTGCAAAAAAGGTTCAGACTGCCCCCAGAAGGCGGCCATGGCATGCACATGCCCATGTAGGAGAGTGAGGGTGGTTAATTAATAAGTGGCAATGGTTGTACACATATCACACTCTGATGCGAGTGACCTCTAATGATGTTTCTGCCTATGTGGCTAATTAGAGTGGTAAGCTGACTTGGCAGAGTAGACGACACCTGGCCCAATGTGATTAGTCCATGTTGTTTGGGTGATGATGTGGCAAGTACACATGTCACGAACACATTGCAGAATGTTGACATATAGCATTTTTTTGGTTAGTCCACGTTGTGTCTATTGGTGTGGCAAGACAAGTGGTGCATATTCGTGCGTGAAGGAGCATGACGGCGCATGGGTTACATTTGGTTGGTGCGTGGAGGCACATGACAGGTCCATTTATGTCTCAATTTGTTTTCTTCAAAATGCATAAAATTTAATTTTATATTTAACTAGAATTTTTTTAGCATATTTTGAAGTGTTTTTGGATTAAAAAGTGTATAAAATGTATATATTACATGAAATTTTTTTAAGAACAAAATTGATATGATATGAATAGTGGTAGCATTGTTATTTGCTCCTAATATATGAATTGTACTTTGAGTGTCTGATGCTGATTTCAATTTATTCTTACATATGTGGGATCGTATGCATAGCGCTTTTGAGTGATTGTGTGCATACGAAAAGGATCCAAATCACTTATTGTATGATCACATTCATGTGATGTATAATAAATTGTGGACTTTTTATATGATATATCGCGATCATTATAAATTGTTAGTGGAATAGTAGATGTGGATAGTTATCAATTACCTGCCTGACTCATAGGAAGATGAGAGAAAGGTGCTTAGAGAAAGGATAAACGACTCGTCATACAACAATATTGTGACTGAATTATATAAAGAGTTGGAGCACCAGATACAAGATGGTATTAGGCGATCTAGCAAGTCCATGAATGGATACCCATGAATGAGTAAAATGTCTAAAGCATTGGCTAAGAGGCAATTTATTGAGAGAACCACCAATCCACGAAGATGATGAATGAGTTGAAGTAGCATTAGGATATGTTTATTGTGATTATAGATATGCTTAGATCTTATGTTTATGTTTTAGCGCTGATATGCTTTTAAAGCATGTAGTGAACGTTTTATATGACTTATTGTAAATAATTGTTTATGAATGAATATAATATTTGTTTTTTCATTGTTCAATTGCATAAAAAAATATGAGTATTACAATGTGGGATTATTACGTTGGTAGATTAGTAAATCTCACCTAATAAAATGATTGATGCATGTTTAAATTAAATGATGATAACTAGACTATGTCAGTGGGAATTGATTGGACTATGTAATAGTACTTTTGTTTTTGCTACTTGTGTTAGGTTATTATTGTTTAATTTAAAATATTATGACATGAAATAATTTTATAGTAAGAATTGTGCTAAATCTGATTGTGATCAATTATTCTAAATAGTTGAAATGACTATTATGAAAAGTATAGTTGCTAACTTGAACTAAGGAGATAAACTGAATGATAGTAATTATGATATATGGCATCATAAGATTCAATATCTCCTAGAAGAGCATGAAATGCTGGAAACTATTACACAACTTATGGTTGAACCTGAGTATGGAAGCACTACTTAACATAGACGAGATATATAGGCATATCAAGCATATAAGCACAATGATAGAGTTGTTCACATATTGATGCTAATCAGTATGAGAAATGACTCGGTGCATGCTTTGAGAAGCACTGCTTAGTCTAAGCAGTTGAGATGCTGTTAAGGTTCAATTCGTGGAACCTCGACTATAAGGCTGCATCAGTTGACTCTCAAATTTGATGGTTATAAGAAAAATCAATCATACAATGAGGTAGCACCTAACTATCATGTCCAACATGATAAGTGAGTTGAAGGCTATTGGTCATGAGTTAACTGATGAGCAATATGTCCAAGCTATGATTCGCTTTCTTTCAAGTGCCTGGGAGCACATATGTGTCAACCTTACCCATAATGATAACATCAATACTTTTGATGATGTGGTCCGATATGTTAAGCTAGAGAAGGATCACCTTCTCACTGATAAGCTCACTAGGGTTCTGAGTGGAAGGGATGCAATGAAGCCAATTATAGGGGAAATAAACACAAGTGCGGTAGACGCGACAACAAGAAAGGCAAAAATATGAATTATTTCAATTGTGGGAGGCCTGGTTACTTTGCTCGTGATTGCACTGACCCAAAGGTATTGTATGACCAAATTCATTCCTCTGATTTATATGTTAATAGTCGCTTGACGCTAGCTGAAATTGTTCCTTATTAGACTATAGACTCAGCATCAACTGACCAAATATCGAGGGACCAATATGCCTTTATAGAGTTTTATCGGATTCCAAAGAGGAGTCGAAGTATCTACATGGATAAATATGCTTCTACGGATGTGCTTGGGATTAGCACCTGGAAGCTGATGTTGCAGAGAGGCTGTATTCTTTATCTCCATGATGTGCTTTATATTCTAGAAGTTTAACAAAATCTAGTGTCTGTACTTATTCTAAGACTTTTAAAGTTGTTTTTGAAAACAGTTGTGTGAATGTACTTTTGGATAATGTTTACTATGGTTTTGGATATTTATTGAATGCTTTTATGGTGTTGGACATCATTCCTATGGTTTTAAATATGTTTGTATTTGTTATTGGCAATTCCAGTAATGTTTTATTAATTGATGATGTTAAATGACATGCTAGAGTAGGACACATTGGGCAATATTGCTTTAAAAGATTAGCAAATGTTCGTCTCTTAGGTTCTATTAAGAAAATAGATTTGTCTGTTTGTGAGCATTGCCTAGTTGGAAAAGCAACAAAATTACCATTTGGTAAAACCAATATAGCCACATTTCCTTTGCAGCTTATCTATTCTAACATTTGTGGCCCAATAAAGGTGAGAGCAATATATATTGCTCACTATTTCATTATATTTATAGATGAATTCACCATATATGGTCATATTTATTTGATCTCTCATAAGTCTGAAGCATTGGATTACTTCATATGTTAAAATAGATTGGTTGAGAATCAATTAAAAGCAAATATTAAAACATTAAGGACCAATCGAGGACGTGAGTATATATCCAATTTATTTAAAAGTTATTGTGATGATAAGGGTATAGCTAGGCAGCTAACTATTCATTGCACTCCTTAACAAAATGGCGTAGCAGAAAGAAGGCATAAAACCCTATTAGATATGGTTAGGTCAATGATGGCGCAAGCTAATTTGTCTATTTCCTTTTGGAGAGACACAATATTGACTGCAGCCTACATTCTTAATTGTGTGCCATCAAATTTGTTCCTTCCACCCCATATGAGTTGCTGAAAGGCAATAGGCCTGACTTAAGTAAAATGTACCCATAGCGTTGCACAACTTATATCCAAAACACTTCTCATGAATATGGAAAACTTTGTTCAAGGAGGAAGAAGTGTATCTTCATAAGATACTTATAATTCTCCTAAGGATATGTATTTTTGGGGGAACATGTAAATGGAAGAGTAACAAAAACTGAGTCACGAAAAGTCGTTTTCTTATAAGAGGACTTTTCTAAATAAGGTGAGACAAATAAGGATTTCTGACTTTATAAAATGGAAGGATCCAAGACTAGTGGGAGCGCAAAAATGATTGATTTAGCATCCATGGAGCAAGATGATATGGAATATCATGCTCCTCCTGAAGCTAGTGGGAGTGAAAAGTTGCCAGATTGTGTTTTTATGGAGCAATATCATGAGCAATCTCAACCTCGACATAGTAATCGTGAAAAAATTCTCTATCGTTGATTTGAGATTGAGGTAGAAGCTTTTATGATTGTTCTAGATGAAAAAGAGAAAACAAGCTCTTTTTGGTCCTAAAACTAAAGAATGCATTAAAGCCATAAAAGAGGAAACAACTTCAATGAAATATAACAGAGTCTGGGATTTGGTTGATTTACCCACATATATCCATATTAGATTTAGAGATATGATCACATAGAAGGAAATGGTCTTTAAACACATCCCTATGATTTAAATGGTAAAAGATCTATTTACCAAACTAATAGCTATGGATGCATTTGTTGGACATTTGAGATCCCTAGGCTTATGTAGGATATAATTAACTTATATATGTTGACAGACCAGTTGTATTTTTGCTTACAATGAAATAAAGCGCATTTCTCATGATTCAATTGTTTTACAATTTTATAGGATGTTAGAATATGTTAAGAATGCTAATTAAAACAATTCAATGAAGTATGTTGATGGAATTAGATTGACTCTCTCAAATGAGTAGTCGCTTCTAGCAATGTGGAGCGAATAGAGACAAGACCAAAGTTTAGATGATTGAAACATAATGGGAGCGGTTTTGGTCATGTTACTACATAAAAGGTTGTCTTGATAAGGATCAAGATGAGATTCTTCATATATATAAGAATCAACATGAATGACTTCCTCACTATTCATGTGTCTATTTAGAGGAAGCTGAGTATGAAACTTATAGTTTGACATTATTGGATGGTAAACAAAAGTTTCAAGTTTGGCACTTTTAGAGCGACAAGACTAAAACTCATATAGTGTTATTTATTTTATGATAAAGAGCAAGATATACACTCTTTTATCTTTGATAAGAAAATAGTTGCTCTACCATAGCATGCATTTTATACTACATATGCTAGATGACCAATTAGGAAGCAAAAGAATGGATCCCTACTTCTTCGCTATATGAGTGCTAGAAATCCTAAATACAAATTTTACATTTATTACCCTTAATGACTTTTTACTATATCATGAGATGATGAATTAATGTTGGCAATCTTATGATGTATCCTATAGTCATAAAATGATTAAATTTAATAGAACACTCCTGGAAAAGTGAGCTAATTCATATATGATTGGTATGAGGGCAGAAAAAAGAGTATTTTTGCTTATTCATTTACTGCTTTTATTCATCAGCTAGAGTTATTTCACTTACTAAAGCTTGAAATAACTTAGCATACAAAGTAATCGTTAAAGAGATTTGAATATTGATTCTCAAGGGATTGAATGATACTTGATTATATGTATGAAGAAAAATACTTTGGGTAAACAAATACATTTTTAAGAGTAAATACATCATTAGGTTGATGTCTCCTACATGGTAGATGGTTAGATTTATATTAGAGCTCCCACCATTTGTGCTTCAGGTCGTACAACTCGTTCACTTGTATGAATGATTCTCTATTTAAGATTGAAATATGGAGATAATGTTTTGGAATGAGTCAAACCCATCTATGGGCAAGGAGGAGATATTGGGTTATGGGTTTCGGCTACCCATATGGACTTGACCCAGCCCAAGGCCCAATTATGAAACAAATATAAAAAAGATAGTTTATTTATAAAAAAAAAAAATCCTACCCTTGTCAGTATAGAAGTTAGATGAAGAATGTGAAAAGAAGAAAAAGAAATGACTCTCCCTCTTGTTTGTGATTTCATTCATCTTCAAGTCATTTCAAATTATCAAAGGGTGTTCGTGTTCTGGAATTCACTTAGGATTCTAGAAACTTGTGTACAAAAAGCATTGGAAATATAAAATTCACACTTCAACAAGTTTCTGTTGCCATTACCAATTTACACTGATTGAATTAATTTTTAAACAACATTTATATGTATTTTGTAATATTTTAAATAATTACATTAAATAGTAATTAGTTTCAATGTATTGTTAATATCTAAAAACTAATTTACTTAATTTCATTATCAAATATTAACTAATAACTTAAAGAAAAGAAATCAATAATTCACTATTTTTTCAAACATTAGTTGCCTAATAAAATTTAAATGGTAAAAAAAAAGTGAAAAAATGCATCCAATTGAAAAAATTATAATGTTAGTTGCCCAATTATAGAAAAGAGAAAAGACTAGATATGAAATTAAAAAGGAGCAAAATCATGGGATAACCATAGAAACTAGTATCGAACCCTAGCCTCATTTTCTATAACTTTTCTCTTGTTCTTTTTTCTAGCTGTCCATCGTCTCTTAGTAAGAGCATCCCCAATAATGCTTCTTATTATATTATAAAAAAACTCACTCCCTATTTTAATTTGTCTTGAAAATTGTGTGCATTCTAACAATACTACTTATCTTACTCCCTATTTTAATTTTTTATTAATAAAAGTATCTAGGAAAAAAATAAAGAGAGTAAGAGACAAAAAAAAAGAAGAAAATCGAGAGAAAATAACAAAAAAGATAAAAAAAAAATAAAATATTACTTATGAGTTCCTACTGGCTCTTAAATCTGATGAGAGATAATGTAAATTTTAGGGAGTGAGATAAGTAAGGAGTAAGAAAGGGAGGATATTGGAAGACATAAAACTCCTTAAATTCAAGTAAGGAGAGAAATATAGATACTGTTGAGGATGCTCTAAGAAGAGTGATTTTTATCTTTTCTTAGTCTAAAATAACTTTGATCTACACCTTTTTTTTATAAATTTATTTCTAAAATAAGTTGTTATGCTATATAGATCTAGGTTTTTTATTGTTTTGTGATTTCGTCATTTTGTTGCAACATTTATTTTCGATAATTTTGTTACGATATTTTTGTTTTACGCCATCTTGCTGCGGCATTTTATTTTGTGTAAATAATTCAGATACACAAAGCTTATTCGATTCGATAGAGATAGCAAATCAGATTATGTTTATCAATATGTTGTAGAACTAGAATTATATGCATTTTAGTCACTGTATTATTATCAAATTTGTAGACATTAAACCAATTTATTATATTATTAACCTTGGTACTATAAGTTTTTTTTACTTTTTCATCTTTTATAATTTTTAGCGAATTTATATATATGTTTATCGATACATAGCTAGTTTGAATTAATAAAATTATTTTCCTTTAAAAAGAAAAACCATTGTTGGGTTACAGGTTTAGGCCATCCATATTGGCTTGACCTGGCCCAAAACCCAAATATATTCAATGTATAAAAGAGGAAGTTATTTATTAAACAATAATAGCTCTAGCATTAAGTTACAGAAAAAACAAAAATGAAAAAAATCCCCTTAAGTTTTTTCTTCTTTTGCATTCTATAATCTCATCCATTCTCAAGTCATCTAAGTGCCGTTTAAGGTGTTCGTACTATGGAGATTATCATGGATTCTAGTAACCAGAGCGCCCAAGCATTGAATGCACGAAATTCACGCTTCAATAAGTTTTTATTGATATTCATTGATTACATTTGTATCAAAGCCTGGTTTAGTGTTTTTGTGCTTGATTAGGTGTTTAAGATGATTATTTGAATAATTAAACCTAAAACGCCATGAAAGTCCAAGATTCTTTCTAATTTTTGAAGTTTTTGTTTTCTATTTCATGGCACGAAATTGGCATTTGAAAGCTCTCGTCACAAGCTTTCCAATGAGTATTTTTATAGATTTTTGGATGCTTTGTTGAATTTCTATGATTTTTCAAAGTTTCTGAATGTAATTAGGGTTTGTAATTTTGGAAAATTGAATTTCTATCCACTGTTAATGTATTTATGACCAAACGCCATCAAGCTGGTATTTTATTGTAAATTTAATGGTCAAAACCGGTCATAAATCAAAAAATATGAAGGAAAAATTGAAAAACGGGTCTAAATTGCTATTAGAAGGCAGCGAGCATGAGGTGGTTAATAGTAGTTACCACCCATGTGTCACTCCTTGATTAGACACATATAAAAAGGTGTGTATGTGGTGGCCGCCAACATTTCACACCACGTGGTGTGATAACGTGGTAGCCATCGATATGTGGCACCATGTGGTTAGGCCATGCTGTCAAGCTGATGACGTGCCCCACCATGTGGCATGCTCATGTGTCACTGCCATATGGCGGTGATAGACACATGGTCTTTTTCTGTTGGTCCATATTGCGTTGATGTGGCAGGACAGATGGCGCGTATTCGGCGCATGAGGCATGTGGTCTACCTCTGGATAGTGTGTAAGGGCATGTGTGAGGTCTGTTTGTGTCCCAATTTTTCTTTTAAAATGTTTAAAATTCAATTTTTTATTTAATGGGTATTTTTCTAGAATTTTTAAAGCTCATTTTGAAGTGTTTTGGATTTAAATGTGCATAAAATGTAAACTTTACATGAAATTAGTTAAACATATTACGTGCTTTTTATGTCTAATGCTCATTCATTCTTTGCGCTTTGGAGCATTTGATTACATATAGAAAGCATATGAATCACTCACTACAAGTTTACATTGATGAAATCTAAAAATAATTATGGAACTTCCATGTGTTTTATCATAATGAATATGAGTTGGCAGTGGAACAACAAATATGGATTGTTCTTGACTCTCTGCCTGATTCATGGGAAGAAGAAAGAAAGGCGCTTAGATAGGATAAACAACTTCGATTACAACAATATTGTAAGAGAATTATTTAAAGAGTTAGAGCATCGAACACAAAAGGGTATTATGCGATCTAACAAGTCTATAAGTGGATACTCGTGGATGAGTACAAGGTCTAGGGCATTGGCTAATAGCAAGCCTGTGAGTGGGTACCCATGGATGAGTAGGACATCTAGGACATTGGCAAGGAGAGAATTTGTTGAGAGAGAAACACCGGTCTATAAAGAACATGAATAAATTTGATGCATTATTTAGACATTTTTTATTTTCATTATAAATATGTTTTAATTCTTTTATCTTCATATTGATGTTGATTTCCTCTGAAGCATGTAATAATGGTTAATGACTTATTGTAAATATTTTGTTTATGAATGAATATATGTTTATTTCATTATTCGTATTACATAAACAAATATGAGAATTGCAATGTGGGACCGATAGGTTGGTAGATTATTCGTATTGCATAAACAAATATGAGAATTGCAATGTGGGACCAATAGGTTGGTAGATTAGTAAATCTCGCCTAATGAAATAATTGTTGCATGTTTCAATTAAACAATAATAATTAAACTATATTAGCGGGAATTGATTGGGTTTTATGACAATACTTTTGTTTCTGTAACATTTATTAGGTTATTATTGATTAATTTAAAACTTTACGACATGAAATATATTTTTTAATTTATTATGAATTATGCTAATTAAGATTATTGTTTCTAATTAGTTGAAATGACTGTTACAAAGAGCATTATTGCTGATTTGAATCAAGAAGATAAGCTGAATGACAAGAAGTATGATGTTTGGCATCACAAAATTTAGTATCTCCTAAGAGCAAGATATGTTAGAAACGATCACACAACCCATGGCTAAGCTTGAACATGGAAGCACGACTTAACATAGGCGGGATATGGAGGCATATCAAGCCTATAAGTGCAAGAATAGAGTTGCTCACATACTGATGCTACGCAGCATAAGGAATGATATGATGTTAAGTTTTGAGAAATATCACTCAGTCTCGGCAGTTTGGGATGCTGTCAAAATTCAATTTGGTGCAAGTTCGATTACTAGGCTGCCTCAGTTGACTCTCAAGTTTGATGCTTACAAGAAGAATCTTGCTGATGCAATAAGGCACCATCTCACTATCGTGTCTAACATGATAAATGAGTTAAAGGCCGCTAGCCACAAGTTGACTGATGAGCAATAAGTCCAAGCTGTGATACACCCTCTTCCAACTACTTGCGTATGCATGTTATACCCATAATGACAATATCAAGAATTTTGATGATGTTGCTCATCATGTTGAATTGGAGGAGGATTGCCCTCTCGTTGATAAGCCTATAGGAGAGGCTTATATGACTAAGTCCAAAGGAAAAGAAGCATCAAGTTCTGGACAAAAGAAATGGAAGGGTAAGGGTAAGGGAAACAAACAAGGTAAGGGAGGCAACAAAGCCAATTTTAGTGGGAAGAAAGGCAAGCGCTGAAGATGTGGTGACAAGAAAGGCTAGAACATGAATTGCTTCAACTATGAGAAGCTAAGTCACTTTCCTCGTGATTGCACTAAGCCAAAGGTATTATATAACCAAATTCATCCATCTGATTTATATGTTAGTAGTTGCTTGATGCTTGCTGAAACTGTTCCTTATTGGACTATAGACTCAATTGCAACTAACCACAATGCGAAGGACCAATACGTCTTAGTGGAGTTTCATTGGATTCCAAAAGGAAGTCGAAGTATCTAATGGGGAATAATGCTTTAGCGGATATGCTTAGAATTGGCACCTACAAGCTGGTGATGTGGGAAGGCCATACTCTTTATCTCCATGACGTGTTTTATACTTCTAAAGTTTGATGAAATCTAATCTTTGTACTTGTTCTCCTAGATATTGGTTTTAAAGTTATTTTTGAGAATAGTTGTGTGAAAATACTATTTGATGATGTTTATTATGGCTCTAGATATTTGTAAGATAGTTTTATTATGTTGGAGACTATCCTTATTAATATGGATGTTTCTGTTTTCGTTGTTGGAAATTCTAGTAATGCTTTATTAAATGATGATTTTAAATGGCATGCTAGATTAGGACTTATTGGGCAAGATTGTTTAAAAAGATTAGCAAATGTTGGTCTTTTAGGTTCAATTGAGAAAAATAATTTACTTGTTTGTAAGTAGTGCCTAGCTGGAAAAACAATAAGATTATCATTTGGCAAAGCCAAGAAAGCTACATTTCCTTTACAACTTATACATTTTGACATTTATAGCCCAATGAATATGAGAGCAAGACATGACGCTCACTATTTCATCACATTTATAGATGATTTCATTAGATATGGTCACATTTATTTTATCTCCCATAAATCTGAAGCATTGGATTGCTTCATACGCTTCAGTAAATTGGTTGAGAATCAATTAATTGCAAATATTAAAACATTAAGGACCAATTAAGGACATGAATATCTATCCTATTTATTTAAAACTTATTATGATGATAAGGGTATAGCTAGGCAACTAACTATATTGGATAAGGTTAGATCAATAATGGCGCAAGCTAACTTGCCTATTTCCTTTTGGGGAGATGTGCTACTAAATGCAGCCTATATCCTTAACTGTGTGCCATATAAAACTATTTCTTTCACCCCATACAAGTTATGGAAAGGCGAGAAGCCTGACATAAGTAAAATGTGCTTATGGGGTTGCCCAACTTATAACCATAACACTTCTCATGAATATGGAAAACTTAGTCTGAAGGGGAAGAAATGTATCTTTATAAGATATTTAAAATTCTCTGAAGGATATGTATCTTTATAAGATATAAGATATTTTTAGGGGAAGATGCAACTGGAAAAGTAACAGAAATTCAATCACGATATGTCATTTTCTTAAAAGTGGACTTTCTCTTAAAGAAGTGAGATAAATGGAGATTTCCGACTTTATGAAATGGAAAATCCTGAAACTAATGGGAGCGCAAGAATGGTTGATTTAGCACCCACAGAGCAAAATGATATAGAATATCAAGCTCCTCCGAAAGCTAGTGGGAGTGATATGTTGACTGATTGTGCCCTTTTGGAGCAATATAAAGAACAATTGTGAAAGAATTTTCCATCGTTGATTTGAGATTAAGGGGGAAGTTTTCATGATTGCTCCATATGAAGAAAAGCCTAAAACAGTACAACAAGCTCTTTCTAGTCCTAAATGGATTAAAGTTATGGAAGAAGAAATGGATTCGATGAAATCTAACTGAGTCTAGGATTTGGTTGATTTACTGACTGGTCGTAAGACCATTAGGAATAAATGGGTTCTCAAAATTAAACGTAAGGTGAATAGGACAATTGAAAGACATAAAGATTGATTAGTAGCTAAGGGCTACACACAATAAGAGGGAATTGACTATAAAGATGCACTCTCACCTGTTGTCAGGTTTGTGTTAGTTCTCCTCATTTTAGCTATTGTGGCACATATAGACTTAGAATTGTATCAAATGGATGTTAAGACTACTTTTCTCAATAGAGAACTAGATAAAGAGATCTATATACATCAACCTTTCGGTTTTGAGCTTGAAAAACAAGAGCACAAAGTTTACAAACTCAAAAGATCCATTTATGGTCTTAAGCAAGCTTCAAGACAATGAAGCCTCAAATTTCATTAAGCTATGTTAAAGGATGGCTTTACGATGATGCAGGAAGATCACTTTGTGCATGTTAAATGTTCAAATATTGGTTTGCTAATTTTTTCCTTATATGTCGATGACATATTATTAGTTAGAAATGATAAGAAGTTGATTGATGTTACTAAGAAATAGTTATAATTAAACTTTGAAATAAAAGATATGGGTGAGGCTAGCTATGCGATTAGTGTTAAGATCCTTAGGGATTGCTCAAAAAGGTTTCTGGATTTATCTTAGGAGACCTACATTAAGAAAATGTTGGAGCATTATCAAATGCATGATAGTAAGCCCATGGATACCCCAATTGAAAGGAATATAAGCCTTAGTCTTGATACGTGCCCCATAACAACTGATGAAAAAGAACGAATGTCCAAAGTACCATACTCTAGTATAATTGGTAGTCTGAGGTATGTAATGATGTGCATACATCTAGACATTTGCTATGCCATATGGCTAGTGAGCAGATTTCAATATAATCTTGGTTTGAAACACTGGACGGCAGTCAAGAAGATTTTAAGATATCTAAAAGGAACTTTAGATTCTATTTTGTGTTGCTAAGGGAAAGATTTGCGCTTATTTGGTTATATGGATGTTGATTGGGGATGCGATCTTGATTAGCGCAAATCGACTCTGGATATGCATTCTTACTAAATGATTGTGCAATTTCAAGAAGTAACAAGAAGCAATCATGTATAGCTTTATAAACAATAGAAGCTAAATATGTAGCATGTTCTTCAGCTATACAAGGGATAGTTTGGTTGAGAAGGTTTTTGGAACACTTAGAAATTGTTAAAACGGTGTCTGAACTTGTCACAATATATTGGGATAGTATGACTGCATTAGCTTATGCTAAGGATCCAAAATATCAAGATTAGATATCACTACGAAAAGGAAGTTGTTCTAAAATACATTTCTACTAGTAAAACGGTAGCATATCCTTTTACCAAACCAATAGCTAGGGATGCATTTGTTAAACATGTAAAATCCTTTGGCTTATGTAGAATGTGAACAGTTTGTAAATATTAACAGAACACCCATTTTTTTTATTTATAATGAAGTCAAAGGAATATTTATTTAATTCATTTGTTTGCGAATTTTTAATTATATAAGTATATTGTATGTGCCATTTAGCACATTTCAATTAAGTATGTCGATAGATTTAGATTGACTCTTTCACATGAGTAATTGCTTCTCGTACTGTTGAGTGAGTATAGATGAGACCAAATAATTTGAATGACTAAGATGCAGTGGGAATGGTTTTGGTCGCATTATTTAAAAGATCATCTTGATAAGGATCAAGACGAGATTCTTCATATATAAGAATCAACATGAATGACATCCCTACCATTTATGTATCCTTTAAGAGTAAACTGAGTGTGAAACTTGTTGTTTAACATTGTCGAATGTATAAACAAATATTTCAGGTTTGACGCTTTAAGAGTGACAAGACTAAGATTCATATGGTGTTATTTATCTTAAGATAAAGAGCGAAGCATGCACTCTTTTATCTTCAAAAGGAAAAGAATTGTTCCACCATATTATGCATTTGATACTACGCGTTCTAGATGACCTATTAGGAAGCGAAAAAATAGATATATACTTCTTTGCTATGTGAAATCCTAGAAATCCTAAATATGGATTTTAGTTTTTAATTACGCTTTGTGATTTTTTGACTATATCATGAAGTAATGAATTAATATTGGCTATTTTAGGATGTATCATACAGTTATGAGATAATTCAACTTAATGGAACACTCATAAAAAAAACGAGCTAATTCTAATCGAATTGATATGAGGGCGAAAGAAAAAATATTTTTGCTTATACACTTGCTACTTGCACTTATTGGCAGGAGTTATTTTGCTTAATAAAGCTTGAGATAACTTAGAATACAAAGTAATTGTAAAAGAGATC
The DNA here is from genome assembly GCA_949630135.1 of Balakata baccata. Lineage (NCBI taxonomy): Eukaryota > Viridiplantae > Streptophyta > Magnoliopsida > Malpighiales > Euphorbiaceae > Balakata > Balakata baccata. The sequence continues at coordinate 21,243 of CATIWF010067936.1, forward strand.
TGAGTATGGATTCTTGAAGGATTAAATGATACTCGATTACGTGTATTGAGAAAGATACTTGGGTCAGTAAGCACAACATAATAAATAAATACATCATTTGGATCAATGTCTCCTATATTGCCTATGGTTAGGTTTGTATATTGGAGCTTCCACCATTTGTGTGCTTCGGGTTGCACAGTCCATTCACCTATAGAAATGACTTTTTCTCTAAGATTGAAATTTTGAGGTGATTTTTTTTTGAATAAGCCAAGTTCACTATGGGCGAATGAAAGATATTGGGTTATGAGTTTGAGATGCTCATGTAGATTTGATTCAGCCCAAAATCCAAATATATTGAATGTATAAAAGGAGGGAGTTATTTATTGAACAATAACTACAACATTAAGTTACAAAAAAAAAAAAAAAAACAAATGTGAAAAAAAATCCTCTGAAGTTTTTTCTTCTCCTGCATTATATAATTTCATCCATTTTCAAGTTATCCAAATGCTGTTTAAGATGTTCATACTGTGAAGATTATCCCAAATTCTAGTAATTGGAGTGCCCAAATATTAAAGACACAAAATTAACGCTTCAATAAATAAGTTTATGCTTGCATTGATTGATTGCAAACATGGAAACTAGTAACTATCAGTTCTCATTACACATTAGTTACTATCTTTAAACATAATCTTCCTAATCCTAATTATTGGCCAAAGTCGACTTTCTGTTATTAATTTATGTACTTATCTTTCACAATAACAATTTGTTATTAAAAGCCGTCTGTTCGATCAGCCTGTCGACATGCAAACGTTAGAATGACATAAAAAAAAAATAATTCAAACATTATCCATTAAGAAAATAAAGGAAAAAAAAAACATTCAAAGTAGACTTCAAAATCGAAGTAAACATGCAAAAACAAAATGAACGGAGAAGACTTAGAAACTAAACGAAAGGACCTAAAGATATTTATGTATTCTACCAGGATCAAAAGAAACAAATTTTGAAGACTTGTGCTTAGAGAAATTTTTTGGTAGACTCAGTCTACCAATTATATACGAACTAATCAAATCATGTAAAGATATACATATAATTATTTTATTATCGTTAATTGATGCGAATTTAATATATATATATGTAATATGTAATTAGATTTGAATGGATCTATAAATAATGCAATGGACGAAGTCTATCTAAAAATTTATCTTGTTATTGTTAGTCAAGAAAGAAAGAGCCAAAGAAAGCAATCAGTTTCTTTACTTTAAAAACCCAATAAAATTTTGTTGTATTTTTATGCTCACAAGAAGTTTTACATGAAATTTTGAATTAGGATAATAAATTATTAATATAGAATAATATCGCTATATATTATTACATTGAGTGCATGTTTAGTTTAAGAGATTGCTAATAGCCTAATAGTTGTGAGAAAATTCAAAGTATTTTAAGTAAGTATTTCTAACTTTTTAGGGTGGCTTTTGAATCTTAATAAAAATATACCGATCTTTTTTTTAAAAAAACAATATATATATATATATATATATATAATTTTCTAGATAACATTAGTAATCTCTCTTAGCAATTAATTAATATATATTGGATTTACTCATTGGTATACAAATTTTGGAAGACCTTGAAATGTTTATTTATTTATTTTAAAGAAATTTATTACTTTTGTATGAAACGTTGCCAAAACTAGATATAAAAAATGATATCATTTATCAACAAATAAAAGATTACTATATAAATAAATCAAAGAAATATTGATGTGAAAGAAAGAAGATTCTTGCTGAAGTCCCAAAAGTAAAAACGCGTATAAAGAATTTTTTGTATATATTTGACTAAAGAGAGCTTGTTTTGTGCATGTTTCAATAAAAACAAAAATGCAAACAAATGCAATACTGAATATTGCATGTCAGCTTTCTAGATTGTGGCTTCATCTCCCGGGCTACATATGACCTTATTGACAAGCAAATATATTAATTTATATATTAACTCCCCTTATTTTAATAAAATTAATTGTTTATTAAAAAAATATTAATTTATATTATACTAGTTATATAAGATTTCAATTTATTGATAAACTAAGCATTTAAGCCAATAATTTTTTTTCATTAGGATTTCAGTGGTCTGTGCACTACAAATATGGGATAGTCACTCCTTGTACTCACTATATAAATTTCTTGTAATATTGGTAGATGATGATAAAAATATTTAAAATAATAACCTTTTTTAGTTTTTATAAGTCAAAATATTAATCAAACCATCATTTAATATAACTTATAAGAAGTTGTAAAAAAAATTTATATGACATTTTACTTGCTTAATATTCATAATAGACAAAACAACACAATAAAAACAGAACTGGGGCAGCTAATTTTTTTTAATTTTTAAGACAAAATATACGACTGAATTTGGCATATTAATATATTATATATGGAGCAGTCAACATAACCATTGAAATTATTGGCTATATAACTGATGCGTTTTTCTTTTAATGGCCGTTGACTGATTAACTAAATTTCTTATAATAATATATATTTATGATATTAAATAATAAAAAACAAAAAAAAAACATAATATTCTATCAATTTCCTCATTGAATACACTATTTTTGTCAATGATAAATATTACAGACCATTTGGGATTGAGTTTCAAAAAAGTGTTTTTAGAAAAAAAAAATATATTTTTAATTTTTTTGTTTTGAAAATTGCTTTTGGTACAAGTAAATAAATAAACTTTTATTCCAAACTTGCTTTTGGAAAAAATAGCTTATAAAAAATTAAAAAAATCAGTCAATTAAATCATCGAAAAAAATTTAAAACCTATTCATATAACACTCAACAGTAATCTTAAACACTTCATACATTATTTTTTCTTAATCATGAGAAATAAATTAATTATTAGCAGACTTTTAAATTTTAAAATTTTGATTATATTAAATAGATGTGAAGTATATATAATTTATTGGAGAGAATCTCAAGTCAAAAGTTTAAGAGATATTATAAAAATTTAAAATTATGGTGAAACTTATTTCAAAACGACTTAAATCATTTTAGAGGGATTTAGATCCCCTCAAATTTTCTAAAATATGATAGGTTATTTTAAAGTGATATTAGACATTGATTTATCAAATTTTAGATCTTATAAAATTTTAAAGAGAATATTTAATAAGGTTAAATCGCAATCTTTAATTTATAGATAAATGACTATGATCACCTTAATATGACCTATTATATTTGGGCGAACTTAAGGTGATCCTAATCTATTTTGGAGAAATAATGAATTCATAATTATTAAAATTGATTTTTTACATCCATATAATTTTAATATAGTATCAAATCTAAGAAAGAATATCAAATATGATTGTAAGAATCTAAAATCTAAGAAGTAGAACGACCCAGATGTCTTAAGAGAATAAAAAAAATGTCCACACAGATAAAATTAATATTGGATTAAAAGAAAATCTCATACCGAAAATTTAAGTGATATCATAGCTAGGGACTTAGAATCGCAAAGAAGTTAACTACAAAATTACTTGTCATATAGTAATGAATCCACAATTATTAAACATAAAACACCCATATAATTTTAATATAACTCAATATTACGGCAATATTGTTTAGCCAAAAAGGTACCAAAATTTATTCTCTATAATTTACCCTTTTCACAATTTAAGCATTATACTTTTATTCATAAGTCGAAAATATATGGGAATTTGTCAATACTTAAATTCATCAATAAGACAGATTAAATTTTACATGTGTGTAGCTATAATTATTATCAAAATTTTGCTTGACTATGAAATCAAAATATATTTAAATTTGAAGTATGATATTAATTTTTTTTTTATTTCTAGCTAATTATATATTGATAAGCCTAGTCAAATTTCTGAATGTTCAAAAATTAATTCTCCGCTCTATTTATCAACATCTCATGTCAATGTGAACCTAAATTAAAATTTCAAAAAAATAATAAAATAATAAAATTGCATCAATGGGACGAGACAATATTAAATGTGATTTTGAAAAATAAAGAATCTATTGAGATGATGGTATTTTATTACTATTATTATCATTTTTAACTAGAAGAAAATTGACTTTGAATTTGATCTTGATGAAACTGACTCATTGTTTGGCAATTAAACAAAAACTTGCGCAATAATGTCAACCATTTTTTTAGCAAAGATGAAATATTGACTAAAACGGAATATTGTTATCCATATCCCATAATTGAGTTAGTATTACTTTCTATCGTGTTAACTCCGTATGGGATCATTGAATTTGTATATCCAAATTGTAACAAAATCAAAAAGAGAATCTTTGTACAAAAAATTACTTGAATGTTTTGACTTTTTAACACAAAAATTATGTCCAACCATCTCTAATGAATCAACAACTTGAAACATGATATGGAGCATAATGTGGCATCGGTTTTTGCCACCTCATACTAGTTCACTACAAAAATGTCACGTAGGCTAATATGTCAGCAAACCTATACGGAGTTACATAGTAATGCCAGCAATAGACGAGAGTGCTACTCAACTATTTACTGTTAAGCTTGATAATTTGTATCTATTTTAAAAATCTTCCTTCTCTTTTTTTTTATAAGCATTTTTATTATATTATAATGTGAGGAGAAAATTACCTTAACCAAGATTAAGATGATGAAAAAATATCTACTTAGAGCTAAACAACACGAGCAAGACAATCCATTGCAAAAAAAGCAGAAAAAAGAAAACAAAAAAGAAGGGCAAAACCCAAAACAAGAAGTTACATCTGCTTCTGAACTAAAGACCAAGACTAAAAGGTAGTAGGAGACAAAAACAAAGCGTTCATATTGTAGAGGAGCCTGAGATGAAAATGCCTATTAAAATATTTGCAATATAGAGCCAACATTGAAGGTTTGATATTACACTACGACAAACCTATTAAAAATTATTGAATACCAAATCAATTCCATAAACCATATAACTACATACTCTATCTCAGACTAAAGCATGCCCACTTAAAACATCCTTATTAAAAACCAATTAAATAAATCATTAATTATGTTAAATCTTTATTAAATTTGTCAAATTACACAAATGAATGAAATAACAATAAAATACATGAGCTAAACTCTGACTTCTCTGATGGCCTCAGCCTTCTCTTCACGTTTCAACTTTACTATCTACTAGCTCCAAATCTGCGAACAGGAAAACCTACACGCTAAGCTACTAAAAGTTTGGTGATATATATAATCATAAAAATTCTTGCATGCATAAGCACATAGAACATGACATTTAATCATGATTCCCAAATATACTTATTCATTTACCATTCATATTATCGTTACATGGTCATACCAATGAACTCATAAATCAAATAAGGATACATACCTGGTAAGCAAAAGCCACATGTTGTCCTTTATTATGTTTCATAATTATTTATACTTTAATTGCCCAAAACTCAATGTCGGAATTATTTGGATACGAGTGGTGAATATATAGGAGCACTCTTATGAGCTTGAACCATCCTACCCACCTGTTGTGCACTTGTCTGAACACTTAAGTCAAGGATGCTCTCATAAACTTACACCACCTTGATAGGTCAAGTACACTCTCATGAGATTGGACCAACTTCACCGAAAAAATTTCGTGATTGCTTGAAAGAGGTTTAAGAGCACTCTCATGCACTTGAACCACCTTACCCATGGGTCAAAGGTGCTCTCATGAGCTTGGACCACCTTGCCATAGATAAAATTATAATAAATAATCATGTGGTACCCTAGATTCCATGCCACATATCCTTTGGCTAGTCCTAGTACGAGTAATAGGTTTACAAGATATGTTTCGTATCTCTTTATCTGTTCTATATCTCTTTATCTGCTCTGTATGGATCATATCATAAGTACAACTCATTTCATGTCTTAAGTATCATGAACTTCTTTTTTGTATCATATATACAAGTATCATATAGATCCGGGGCATGCCCAATTAACATGCCTTACATACATCATCATTCTCACATAAGGCATTTCATGTAATTAACAACTTGAATGTATCGCATGTGTAATATCCTTCATGTCATATATATCCTATTCCATATAATATCCAATCATAATGTATCACATGTGTAATATCCTTCATGTCATATATATCCTATTCCATATAATATCCAATCATAATGTATCGCATGTGAAATATCCTTCATGTCATATATATCCTATTCCATATAATATCCAATCATAATGTATCGCATGTGTAATATCCTTCATGTCATATATATCCTATTCCATATAATATCCAATCATACTCATGTACCTACCTATTTATCATACCAATAAACAATTTCCAACATGAATATCATATCATAGATCACAATCATGTTCTTTTCATATTAATTCCATCATTTTTATGTAATTCATTTCGTGTATAATAACTTGTGTTTGTTCATGTATCACATATATTCATGGCATCAAGTACAATTTGAGTCAATTATAATTATCATGACAATTCATTATAGGTAAACATGAATTCCATCTCATTGTTTAGTCATAAGAAAATCCAATAATCCTATTTTCATGTAACTCATTTCATGTATAGTGACAATTACAAAGTTTGTAATTATTAATTAACAAATTATGACAAAATTTTATGCTTGGTAAGGAAATTCGTTACAAAATGTGTAATTTCTTGTAGTGATATATTATCCAACCATTGTATGATTCATGTTTAACAATAATGTACTCATCAGCACTGAACATATAGTAGCATATGAAGTGATACAAACCATAACTTTTAAGTGATAGAGGTCCTGCAAGTGCATGTCAAGGTGACACACTCGTATAGGTGTGAGTGTAGCATGGGCACTGCAAGGGCGCACCATGTAGTCGCTTGTGCCCCCTTTATGCCCTCATATGGGTGATCAAAGATCACACTTGTGCAGGATACTAGGTATCAATTACCTTTGCATGTGTGATTAAGGATCACGCTTGTCCAACAAATTCAATCCCTGCAAAACATCCATTTTAGTCCCTAATCACAATTGCAATCTTTGTTCTTCATTTTCTTCTCTTTCTAGTGTGCTTTCAATCCTAATTTTAACATTTTTCAAGCCATAAAATCATGTTAAATTCATATTAATAAAAAATTTCATGCTTTGATCATAATAGAGACTAAAAACAATTTATCAGTTATTAAATTCCATGCTTTCACAATAAAATTCATCAATAAATACACCAATTATCAATACCAATTACACAAAAAATAGGTGAATTCCTATGAATATATTTATAGACCTCTACTATTGGAGCCTCAACACTCATTCCTAACGATCTTCCTCAGTGTGGTAGTTATCTCTACCATTCATAGCATCTCCTAACACAAAAATATGCAATAAAGGATTAATGGTAGACTAAGAATCGTGTTCTTCTATACAAAATATTATACTACCATGAAAACCTAAACCTAACATTTTAATATGTGAGAAATAATCAAGAACACTTACTGAGGTGATAGAATAATTGGGTACGATGAGAAACCTCCAATTTTTTTTTTTTAAATCTTGATTTGTCTGTCTTATAATGGTGTTTTACTAGTTTTAGTCTATAAAAATTGAAGAGAATGGGAAGGGAAGGAGGCTTTGTGCATTTTGGGAGAAGAGAATGTGGCTAGGGTTCAAAATGAGAAAAAAAAAAACCAAGATAACTTGTTTTCATACAATCTGACTTGAGTATTGCATGAGCATGCAGTTGATAGACTTACTCTCCATCATCACGGGTGTGTAACCCTCATCATGTGCATGTTTTCTTTGTTTTTTTTTTAACTTTAATTTACCAAAATCCCCTTCACTCGTATGTGATAACTTTCAGGCTATAATTCATGGGCATTACATAAAAAGACAAAAAAATTAAATGATGTCTTCCCTTTTCTTTTGACCATACACTCTATTTTAGTTAACCTAATTTGTCTCTTCTCAATTCTCATAATTTGTGAATTTAATGGGCAAACAACAAAAAACCCTTGAATATATGGATCTCCTAAAGCAAGAACACATTAAGAAATGTTAGTCCCTAGCTTAGGACAATAGCAACAAGCAAGACTTCAAACGATTCGAAATCCAATTGAAAAATCCAAAAGCTATGTGAACAAGAATAATGCAAACTCGAAGCCAAAGCCTAATGTCAAACTGTCATTGATGCCTTAACACTTACCTCCACCAAATCAATGTTTGTCACTACAAATGATACAACAACTACTACCAATCCACCTCCACCATTACCACTTCTAAAACTCCAGTCGATAAGGAAAACATTGACAACCTTGTACTCTATAAATAAGACGTAATTCATCACCTCCAAATCCTAAAGCAACCTAAAACTGTATTGGTGAAGACAATGATGCCATACTCCATTGATTGTAGTACGTTTTAAACATAGGAATCTTCGAGGTCAATAGAGATGTCTAAAAGGCAAAACAATGAATTTCTATGGCTATTATAGAGCTTAAAAATTGAGAGGAATCTAGAATTCTTAATGAAAGGAAGAGAAAAGACATGGAAAAAAATATGGGAGAGAGGGGAAAAAGGTTAGGGAAGGAGAGGGCGAGTTGAGTAGTGATGGCAGCTCTAGCTAGTGGGGTCAATGCTGATAAGGAATTTTGAAGTGGATCAAGACCAATTTTGAAAAGTTATATGATAAGGAAAAGTGTAATGCCCGCTAAATATGGCTTAGTTGAAACATATGAATAAATGACACATGAAGGGTATTTTGGTAATTTAAAAGTAAGAATTTAAAATATATGTATAGATGAATTAGTTTTGGAAACATATGAGAGGTGTATTAGGAATTTATGTGAGGTATATGTGACATGATAAAGAGTATAAGAATTTGATTTAAGATGATATAATTGAGTTAATAGATGAAGGAAGGGCAAATGGATGGTGTATTGGAGGTATATCTATATATGAGGTATATGTAAGGTATATTGGTCAATTTTGGCTTTAGTTTGAAGATAGTGATGAAATAAATGAAGAAAATAGGAAAGACCATGATTCACGCCCGTGGACAAAGTGTTCATGGCCATCAATATCGTGGTCAAAGATAAGCATTGACTATTTTTAGTGTAGACATTCATGGCCATGAAGATTTTATTTATAATTGTGAAAGGTCTCATATAAAAGCTTTTTACACGATACTTATCATCATTTTTCACCATTTTATCAGCTCTTAAACCCTAAGAACTGTCTATACACACCTAAGAACCATATATGAGTATTTCTCCATGGATTTTTGAGTGATTAAACACCAAAACCAAGAGAAAAACTAAGATCGAAGTGAGATTTGGAGATTTACTAAGGAAAAAGATGAAGTTGGAGAGAGAAAGTGTAGAGCTTGAGGAAACTCAGGTCTTCCACCAAATCAATCTTGATTTCTTCCTTCTTTGGGTAAGATTTCATGTTTTCCTTCCTCTCTTAATAAGTTTGTAGTTGATTGATATAATTTACCCGAATTGGGTAGAAATCCATTTGTAAATGGGTAGGTTTGATATAGAACCTTGAGTATTATTTGGTGAAAACAATTCTTAAGGTTAGATTGAGTTGATTTGCATGTTATTAGATGGATTTAAGTAACAAAGTACCTATCTTGATGGTTTTTAAGTTAGGGTTGGTGTATATGGCTTTGTATAGTTATAGATATTGATATATAGCTTGAGTTAATGGGAAATAGTTGTGATTATGTATAAGAGATGCCTTTGGAAGGTGGAACCACCCACCAAAGGGGCAAGCCAAGCTTAAAGCTTGGATTTTGATTTGGCTCCATAGAAGGTAAGTACACATGCATCTTTAACTTGTTAATTGACATAAAAATATAATAGATGGCATGCTAAATGGAAATAATTGGTAACTAAGATGGAAATGGAAATATATATAATAGACTAAATAAGTCAAAGAGCTATAAATTGTATGTGAAGAAAGAAATTAAAGTGAAGGTTGATTAAATAGTGTAGTTTTGGCTAAATAAATGATAAAAATGTGAAAGGTATATATTATTAAATATATATTATTAACTTCTTTTTAATCATTAAATACATATTATTAACTTCTCTAAAGGCACTCAAGAACTATAATCATTAAATACATAATTAATGAGAATAGAGTTATATAAGAATTACATAAGAAATGACCCTTGAACTTGTATAAGGTATATTAACTAAATAAATGATAAAAATATGACCTAGCATTCTAGGCATACAATTTATCAATGGCAAGATATGTAGAATGAAATAAAGGAAACATGGAACTTGAGTTCTCTAATATGACCATTAGAAGTTAGTAATGATATTTAAGCATGTATATTGTGGGGCCACTAACCCAATTGCTTGTAAGCTAAGCTTAATGCCCATATTAAGAATTGGTAGTTAGTAGTGCATAAGTTCTATAAAAAGCACTTAAAGTGTATGAAGAATGACACAAAAGAGGTAAATCTCTTACTTGGGAACTTGTAAATTGATAAGATGTGTACATAAATAGTATTGAACATGCTTGTTGATAAGTAGTGTAATATGATGAGTTATGAAAGCATAAGATGGTATATTTAAATGTTAGAGAAGTTAATTTGGGTAAATGAATATGTATAAAATGATAAATGAGCATGAAAATGACAAATGTGCTTAAAATGTGAATTGTATATAATGCTTGAGTTGTTGAGCTTGGTTATTAACCTAATATGCAATGATTTGAGACATGTAAATTTGAGTATGACTATGTCATATGCCCATGGATGAATGTTAATTGTGTTCAGGAAGAGTATAGAATTGGAATCTTAGCAAAATTTGATCATGGGAACAAGTTATACCTTTTCTCAACTAGCGTCACAACCAAGCTGAAAATTGTCATGGCCAGGAATCTTGATCCAGTGGCTTTCATGACTAATCTTCACAACCAGCCTAAAAATTCATGGCCGTGAAGGCATTATTCACAACAAAAATAAATTGTGTCTAAATGATATTTAAATGGGTTTGTAACACTCCAAACATGCCTAAATATTAGAGAATGAAGTTATATCATATGAAAGCATGTTTATGAACCTAATTATGATATATGAATATGTATATATTATATGTAACATGATGGAAATATGAATGAATGAGAAGATACTTTAATATAAATGTCCATTTCTCAACTTGAGGACTACTTTAAGATAAATAGTGCACCATAAAGATGATAAGCAATACATATTGATGAGATGTGTGAGTGAGGACAGGATGACTAGCTCGGATGAGTGCACCTATTCTTGGTACTCATACTTATTATTACAGTACTCGGTCAAGTTGGCTTAAGCTCAGGTATGAGCGCATTTAACTTGAGAAACTCGGAGAGCATAATGTTACAGTGGGTGAGTAGGGTGACTAGCTCTAGATTGAGTGCACCTACTTCATACCCCATACAATGAGTGAGTAGGATGACTAGCTTAGACAAGTGCGCCTACTTCATAACCCGTATCTAGCCAGTTCGGGAATGATTCTTGGGCTATTTATCCAAATAAGGGAATGGAACATGGGAAAATTATTGATTTGTGTAAGCATCAGAATAAGAAAAGTAAAATGAAGTACTACAAAATTTTATGTGAATTTGATGTCATACTTTATGATATATACGTTTCAATATATGTTCAGTATGCAGAAATAATGATGTATGTATAAGATATAAGAATAATAAATGAGAAAGACCGGTAGTCAACTCAATTACTAGTTTAAAATAAATAAAAGCTTAAATTCTGGGGGTTTAGCCCCTTCAATATTTGATATACGCTCAAGCCTCCGAGAGGTCAATATATGGATTAGTAATTGAGATACAAAAAAACCCATAGGCAGTATAACTTTAAAATAACTACAACCGGGATTCTAGATGTACGACTATGCAATATTGGGATATTAAATAAAGAAAAAGGTATGTAATTTATGAATCATATAAATATTTATGTGTAAGGTATTCATCAAATATGTGACTTTTTGCATGAGTACTAAATAAATGCCTTAACATTACTATAATTACATGATTAGAATATGATTGTGTAATCAATTTTACTTGCCATGAATTATATAATTATATGTTAGATTGATATGTATATGTGTCTTACTAAGCTATAAGTAGTTTAGTGTGTTTTTATGTGCATGCAGGTTATGAAGCCAATATATAGTTGATGTAGTAGTTGATAGTGGAAATGTCATAGTCCAGGTAGAGAAAAGACTGCGTAGACCGGATTAAAACCTATCACATTTATAGCATGCATATATTATTGCATTCATTTTGAGGGATATAATTAATTATGTTTGTTATCCTGTAATCATGTAATGATGTAAAGTAAAATAAAAAGTAAGGAAAAGAAAAGGGCAAATGATAGATATAGCTCAAATAGATATAGTTGAGATGCATGAAATGAAGGCTTTGTAGGCCTAAACTAGTATATAAAATGTGATTGAACAGGTAAACCGAAGCTAGTGATAGATAGTATAGAGTATATTCAATAAGTTAGACAAGCAAGCCTAAGTGAATATACGTGCATGGAATATAATGATAATTTACATAGGAAAAGTTTTAAATTTGGACAAGTTAGAGCCATCAAGATTGTAGCACCTCATATATGTTAAGGGTCATATTCTCGATAAGTTAGACAAGCAAGCTAAGTGAATATACATGCATGGAATATAATGATAATTTACATAGGAAAAATTTTAAATTTGGACAAGTTATAGCCATCAAGATTGTAGCACCTCATATATGTTAGGGGTCATATTCCTAATATATGGGAGGGTATTACAAGAAGATTTTGGATGAATGTAAGTAGAGTGTTACAAAAGGATTTTGGATGAATGTAAGTAGAAGTTGGATGAGATGCTTAAAATAGAGAAACAAACTACTAAAAGGAAATTAATCAATGGTGGTGACTTTTAAACTATATATGATATATTTTAATCTACTATTCATATTTTGTAGGAAGAAGTGCAATCTTTGCTTTAAATATTTTTAAAATATCAAATTGATCATTGCTTATTAATTAAGGTTGTTAATAAACACTAGTTTAGAGCTTTCAGTTATACAATTTTTGTCACATAGAATGACATGGCAGTGCCATGTAATCATATATAGGGTTATCGACATGATATCTTATGTGTCAGCCTATATTTCATTTTTCTTGTGACCTAGCATGTGGTTTTGATCATCATGCTCCATATTGCCTTTCCGTTTGCTGACCTAACAAAAATGGTCGGGCATCCTTTTGTGTTAAAATTGATAGCCTAAGTGGTAAATTCGTATAATGTGTTTATTTGAATGCAAATTTTGTATGAATAAAATTTAATTAATCAAACATTTAATAAAAATGGAAAATTTATGGCAAACGCGTAATTCACGACAACCAAAATCAAAGACTACCTAAGGGGGTAAAATTGCAACTGTACTGGAGCATTGGCTACCACAATTCTTGGTGCTTAAAATGTCAAAATTATAGAAAGGTTCACGACTAAGATGGCTACTGCAAAAGTCATTGCAAAAGAGGAATCAAGACCACAAGGCAAGAAGTATGACTATAAAATTCGTAATGTCTACCTACTAAAAAAACGCCGATGCAAGCATACCATATGTCCAAGGGTTTAGAGCATAAGACAAAATTGCGATAGCAACTTGTGCAATTGCAATTATAATGGCCGAAGAAACCTAAATTGGACAAACCAGCTCTCTTGTGAGAAGCGCGACTGCCAAAATGCTTGTAACAACAATTTCATGACTGTAATGAGATAAGAATGAGCACAATTTATTTTTGGAATTAACTATTGGAGCCCAAAGCCAATCAAACCCATCCATGTGTACTAGTCATTGGAAAACATAAGAAATCGCAACTAGGTAAGAGGAAGCACAACTGCGATATTGGATCCAATAGCGAAAAATAAAAAGCTACAAAAAACTAGTTGTTGCTAAAGGAATGCTGTGTAGCGGCTCTTTGGAGGTTTTTGGCTATAAATACCCCCCTCCAATGATCTCTGAATGAAATGAGAATATACCCTACATACCTAAGCTTTGCAACATAGTTCTTCATCTTCTTTGTATTTTTTTATATTGAATTTGAGTGATGGAATGATTTTTAGTGTTTAGCCATAAAATGCTTAGAATTTAGGTTGAGTGTTAGTCTTGCATAAAATACTATATATGAAAGGTTGAGAGTTAGACTTAGAAAAAACTTTTCTAAGAGGTTTTCAGAGAGCTCTTGAGAAAAACTCAAGTTGTAGTGGGTTTGAGAGTGAGTTTTGGTAAAGCACTTGTGATTTTGAATTAGCCCTAGCAAAAACCCTAAAATAAGTTTGAGGCGGCCAACTTAGAAAACCTTTATCTTTCTCTCTCTTTTACCTTAAATTTCCCATTGCAAACCTTAAGTTTTTATTTTTCCTTTAGACTCAAATTTTTCCTAAAATCAATTTATCCCCCTTCTTGGTGCACTATCATTTCCTAATAATTGGTATCTGAGCCTAGATCTCTTAATTAAGGTGTTGCCCAAACAATCACCAAGAAGAAAGAGATGAATTGGTGGGAAAATAAAAATTTTTGCACACACAAAGAAGCTAAAAAGATGGAAGAGATAGAGACACGAATTTTATAAAGGTTCAAGTGCTAACTAACCCTACTCTTCTCTTCAATCTCAATTGAGTATTCACTAATCTAATCACTTAGATTACAAATGAAGTTTTAGCTAGATCACTCTCAACTAGGTGTTTTACCAAGGCTAACACTCAATCCAAATTTCCATCATATTTTGATAGCTCCCACAACAATCAATTCCTTGTAATTTAGCTCATACTATCCAATTACAATATAACCCAAGTGTTTTAAGTCTAACACTTAAACCCTTACAAAAGCAATTAATTGAAAAAACAAATTACATGAGTTTTGACACTTAGAAAGTAGTTGGATGTCTTAAATGGCCTTTTAGTAGGATATTTATTATCCACCAATTAGCCATTATAAATTGGTGTCATAACTTTTTCTAACGTTCTCTTATAAGTGCATTTACTGTTGTTTGCAGAGAGGGTTTTCTGGTTGGGAACATGGCTTTTCCAGTCGAAAAATGACCTATTTTGACATGTGGCATCCTTTGGTTGGCTGAATGCTCCAACAGCTAGTTCGTATATGATTTTTCCGGTCGAGACTTGCCCGATAATGCCATACTTAGGTCTTGGGTCTACAGGCTTTGAGTGCTTCCTGGTCGGGACCATACTTTCCCGATTAGGATATCAGTCAGTTTGACTTGGTCATTTTGACTTTCAGATGACATGATGCACTTTAGTGGAGTCTCTTCTTCAACGGTCATGTCCTTTTGAATTTTCTGATCTGAATATAACATGTTTTAGTCTAGAAATGGTATGTCCCAATCGGGATATGGCCTGTTTCGGTCTGCTTCGTCTTTTGGAACTTCAGAAGAATCATAAGGCAACATTTTCAGGTCTGGACATGGATTTCCCAGTCTATACTCCTGTCCTAGTCGGGAGATCAGTATCTCGAAAATACTTGACTTGTTCAATGAGAAACTCATAACCAAATGTGTTGAAACTTTAAACACTATCAAAACAACGTTCAAAGAAGATGTTAGTGACATTTAATTTGATTGTTAAGATCAAAATGAAGAGCAATTAGCCTAAGTTTAACATAAGGCTTAAGTGCAAGTAAATATTTAAGAAGCAAGATGGCAAGCTCCTTATTTAATTTCTAACAGCCTAATTTTACACTTTGGAAGTTCAAAATGGAAGCCTATTTAGATAGTGATTTTATTAATAAATAATTACTGCTATATATCCAAACTTTACCCTTTGTACAATAGCTTGCACTATAAAATTTTGAAAATTAATTCCTAAACTCAATTTTTTTTTTCAAAATTGTCTTCTAATGAAAGAATTCGGTAGTTTTATGTTCACGTGGCAACTAGAATCCTACATGGCGCACGATCATTTATAAAAAAAAATAGACATGTAAAGAATTTTCCACCTCATCACAAGTTTGCATTTTTGCATCTTTAGAAATTAAGAAAAAAAGCCCCAAATTACAGAACCAAATCCCTAATCCCTAAAATCCACGAATTCAGCATGTTTCTCATTTTCATGCATCAAAATCTTCATATTGTTTCGTCGAACACAACCGCATACCAAAAACCTTAAACCATTCTCTTGTCATGTCCTAAAATCCTATAAAAACATGCTCCCTACTTCTCCTCTTACTCCCTTCTCCTTCTTCAAATCCATTCTCCTATCTCTTAATTCTTCTTTTTCTTTTTTTTGGATCTTTCATCTTTCTTTCTTGATTACCCTTTTCTTGTTTTTAGATTCTTTTTTTCATGTAGTAATATAGTTTACAGAGACAGATGATGGCGGTGCAGGTGGTGAAAGTCAAGAGAGAGTTATTACAGCCATGCATGAGTTACCCTCTTTATAAGAGCTTCCAATGGATGCCACCATTATATCCTTGTATCTTCATACGTTTAAGTTTTAGCTTCTATTTTCAATGTTATTTGTAATGATTTTGATCCGAGTTTGTTGAGCTTGTTTTTGAATTGCATCATACGATCTTAGCTATTCTTGCTTTGTAGTTTCATGATCAGGGTTTTCTTTTTCTTGCCCTCTAATTTAAGGGTGTTTGGCTTTTAATTATAAAGGTGCAAAATGCACTGTTTGGTGACATGAAATTCTTTTTCACTTATTAATTTTGTATATGTTAATGCCATGTAGGATCTGGTTATAGCTTGGAAAAGAACCACTGTGGACTTTCACAGGAGGATAATTTAAAAAAAACGAAGTTCAGGAATTAATTTGTAAAATTTTGTAGTATAAGCTAAAATTGTTATAAAGTACAAAATTTAGGTATTTTAACAGTAATTAGTCCTTTTATGAATTTATGAGATATAATTCTTAAAGAATGGAAGCCACCATCAAAGGAGGTAAATGATAAAGTAGAACTAATTCTATGAGATTATTAATCGGATACTTGAAGGGTCGATTGGAAGAAACAATATAGTAATGTCAAATATTGGTTGCTCACTCCTATAATATTGAATACCTTTAGTTTTTTTTTCAATTTTATTAAATCTATCTGTACATATTGTTAGAAATTATTAATCCAGTGTTAGGAAAATGAAACAAAAGCAATCTGAGACTTGTATTCTATAGAATATCTTTAAGACAAATTCACTCCTACTACATGCGTTAAAAAATGAAGAATGTTTGTCTTTCCGAATATAACAAATTCAGAGTGGAAGCTAAATATCATAACTCTTGCCCACAACAAACTAAAATTATGCCTCTATCAAAGTAGAAAGGAAGAGGAGAGAGGAAAATATCTTGAATTAAATCTCTACTAAGATTGCACATTATTCACAGTGTGTGCAACAAAACGTTATAGGTGTGACATAAGTAGTGCACATGTGATGGGCTTCAATTATCTAGAGTTGAAAAAAAAAAACATAAAAATTGGGATGAGCTTGGATCATGGTATTTTAGTTTGTATTTAAGTGTGCAAGTCGCATACCTATACATTGATCCATGATTCAGACTATGGACTTGTACAACCTACGCTAGTACATGCGAGAGTCTTTCTTTCTTAATATTGAAATATAAATTTTTCTATGCAGAATCTATTCTAGCTTCACATTTTTTTTATATGAGATTGCCCACTTTTTTTTTTTATAAAAAAGTTTATTTTGAATTTCAATTTTTTATTTACTCATTCACTATTTTGAATATATAAATATAAAAATTTATAATTATTAAGTCAAAGAATGCAAGTCTAGAACTTTCTCCCCAAGAACTATCAAATTTTGATCTCAAAATGGTTAACCACAATTTTTCAACACACTTTGCTATGTAATTATTTTACTTTTTACCTTTTTTTTTCACTTTTTAACTTTTGGTATGAGTTGTAAGAGTGGGGTGGAGTAGTAATCTCAAATATTTTTCAATCTCACGCACGCTTCATTCTCAAGCAAAGAAAGGTTGATGAGCTTGCGTTGTCTGAAGATGACCTTCGCACGTGTGTTACGCGTAGTCTCACTTACGAACACTTGTACCAATTTTCGTTGAATAAAATAAAACAAATAATCAGAAAGAACTAAAAAACAAAAATTTATAAAAAAAAAAAGAAAAATATTCTTTAGACGGAAGTCCATGTAGCTGTGGTGAAGGTGGGGTTGATTTATAAATACAGAGTGCCCATATGTTCATTCTTAGCTTTAACTCAGTTGGGTCTCTCTCTGTCTTTCAAGAATCAACAAATTTCTCTCAATTCTTCAGCTGTCTTTCATTTGCTTTCAGCTGTGTTCGTGAATTTTGAAGATGGGGAGGCAGCCATGTTGTGACAAAGTTGGGTTGAAGAAAGGGCCATGGACAGCTGAGGAAGATAAGAAGCTCATCAACTTCGTCCTCATCAATGGCCAATGTTGTTGGAGAACTGTTCCTAAGCTTGCAGGTCTCTATATATTTATCAAAATGTTAATGGGTTTAAAAAGAAAGAGAAGAAAAATTAAAGAAAAATCAGTTTGTGAATTTGATAAATGGGTTATTGTTTGCAGGATTGTTGAGGTGTGGAAAGAGTTGCAGATTAAGATGGACTAACTATCTAAGACCAGATTTAAAGAGAGGCCTTTTATCAGAATATGAAGAGAAAATGGTTATTGATCTTCATGCTCAACTTGGCAACAGGTTTATTATCTTCAAGTTTTTGTCAACATTTTCTCTCTTTCACCTTTTTTCTTAGCTTCAAAACTTTCTGATTCTTCGGCACTTAAGTCCTTACTTTGTTTGGTAAAGTTAACCTCCTTTACAAAAAAAAAAAAAAAAATTAAAGGTGAAAAGGCGAAAAATGATCCGACATTCTGAAATTTTGAATTTTAATTTTCAGTCGAAACTTTTTGTAAAAAAATTACCATGCATTTGAGTTTGAAAAATTAATAATTCCTTTATTTTTCATTAATTATAAGCATGATTTGTGTGCGAAGTTTTGAATGTCTAGGATGATTTTGGAATGGACCATTATAGGGTTAGTGGATATAATGCAAGTATGCCACTCTTCTTAGAAGTGGTCCCTAATGCTATTCACTTTTTTTTTTACTTTTCTATAAGAAATTAAAATAAAAATTTGATAATGATTATTAATTTATCATTTTGTTGAAGTCTAAGGAAATTCTTTTTCTTGGTTATCGTAGATGGTCCAAGATTGCTTCTCATTTACCAGGAAGAACTGATAATGAAATTAAGAATCATTGGAATACCCACATCAAGAAAAAACTTAAGAAAATGGGTATTGATCCTCTCACCCACAAGCCACTTCCTACCAGTGAAGCACCGCCACCAGCATCTTCGCCACCGCAGCCGCCACCTCAAGGACAAGAAGAGGAAGCTGAGGCTTCAATGCAATCAACTATTAGTGATGAGACAATGGAGATGATAAATGGGTTTTGCGTTGATGAAGTTCCCATTATTGAACCCCATGAATTACTTGTCCCCTGTGCAGCACCTTCAGCATCAACTTCATCATCTTCATCTTCATCTTCATTTTCATTTTCTCAAGAACCAAACAATTTTCTTGAAGAGCTACAGTTCTCAGATTTTGATTGGAATATTGAGAATGCTATCGATTTATGGGAAGATGTAGTAAGTGGTTGGGATTTACTGATGAATGATTCTGATACTGACAGAAAACAAGTCGGAGATGGGGTTGATCAAGATTCCTGGACATATGGGATACTATAATTTTATATGTGAGTAAATTGGAAAAAGAAAAAGAAATTCTTTGTCGGGCTTATTGTAACTTTGTTAGTTTACTCGTGAGGAGAAAATAATAAATCAAGAATCCGGGAAAATCCCATCTTTAATTTAGCTTATTTATTTATTTTTTCCTTTTAATCCTTTAGATGAGAGAAAAAAAAAAAGTGAAAAATGAAAACTCTTTGCATAGGAATAATATATTTATTGGATGTAAAAAAAAAAAAAAGAAAAAATTACTATTAATCCTATAATTTGACATAATACACTATTTGAAAAATTTATAATTTACCTTCACTAATTTAACATAATACATTAGTACGTTATAAGATTTGAAAATTATATTATTTAGCTTATGAAATTTTAATATATTGCATTAATCTTCCCTTGCTAGAAGCTTGATTGATTGTATTAATATCATTCTGAGCAAAATAAAATATTTTTTCTTACTAGCATATTATTTCAAACTATAAAGGATAAATAATATAATTTTCAAATGTAAAGTGAGTACTAATGTATTATGTCAAACTATATGGAACAAATCGTATATTTTTCAAATTTTAAAAGAGTATTAGTGTATTATGTCAAATTATAAGAGTAAATAATAATTTTCCAAAAAAATAATATAATATTGGGTTGTCATTTTTGTTTTCTAAATTCTTTATGTAGACCATGGATTAATATTTGTTTATTATTATAGTAAGAAGACTTTCTGAAAAAAAAAAAAAAAAGAAATAGCTGGAATTTTAATTTATTTTTCATCAAATGAGTTAAATTATTACTTCACTCATATTTAATATTATCTTTAATATCATAGTGTAAGTAAAGAAGTGCTAGTAAAGAAGTGCTAGCAATATTTCTGTTACAACACTTTTTTTGATATTTGCATTATAATCGGTATATATCATCAAATTTGATTGTAATTAATTATAGAATAAATATATAAAAAAGTGTTGAAAAGAAAATATCGCTTGCAATTCTCTGTAAATTCATTCACAAAAGTTATTTACAAAGAAGAATGTAGGCCTATATTTATAATCTAAGGGTGTACATAATATAAATAAATTTTATAAAATTTTGTGTAATTATAAATCTAAAATATGTATTTTAATTTGAGTGGTGCATGTGTTTTATTTGAGTGGAAATTCATTTAAATATTTTATAAATCAAATACATGTATTTGGTTTTAATTAAACTAAAGTTCATTAAAATTGATAAAATTTACAAATTAACTTTAAATTTAAGAATCTTTATATTTTTCTTGACTCTACTCTTTCATTTTCTCTATCTTTCCTCTTATCTCTGATCTCTCTAGTCTCTCCTCGCCCTTCCTTCTCTCACCCTCTCTCCTCTTTCTTGATCTTTCTTTGATATGAGATATATAAAATAGTAGTTAACTATCTATTTTTAATAGATTTCAAAAAAATTTATTTTAAATAATTATATTTTCTTTAAAAATACACTTATTTTATTTATTTTATTTTTTCCTAAGTGGTGCAAATGAGTTCACTTTTTGTATAGTTACACCAAACAAGAGAATTCATGTACAAATCAATTTTATCCTAAATTTCATTTGTAAATCAAATAAATTATTTAATAAAATTGAACCAAATACATACAAACATATCTAAATAAGTTCAGACAATGGATAGAATGGAAATTTAAATACAGTAATAGTTCTAATACAATATCTTAAACAAAATAATAAAAATAAATTAAGATATATAGGATAAATTTTCCTAAATAATATACTATATGAAGAACAAAACAAAATAAAAAATCCAAAAAATTGAGAAAGCAACAAGAAAAACTCATTTTCTCTTGAAAAAAAAATAAAAAAACTACTGAGAGAGAAAAACTCTTTACTCCAAAATTGATTTTATCACATGATACATATTGTCTGGCATATGGATGACGACGGATAGACTACTTATGAAAAATGTTATATCCTAACACAAATCCGATTATATATACACTTATATGTATTTATCTGAAACCTGATTATTATTATCCATTTAATTATCTGAATTTGTTTAATTATCCGTTTATCAATAAAAAATTTAAAATAAGATAAAATTCAAACTAAATAAATAACTACAAATTAATAAAAATTTACAAATAATCTATTATAAATTACTATAAAATCAAATAAAACAAACAAAATAAAAATTCAACACATTTAAATTAAACTAATTCATCAAATTGTATAAAAATAACATTAAAACAATAAAATTTAAATATTCTACATTATGATAGAAAAAT
>CATIWF010067951.1:0-15075 GCA_949630135.1 Balakata baccata
ATGTGCTAGTCTATCCGGATCAACAATGTCCTGTCTTATTAATCCTATGACTAGGGATAATTTAGATACAAACATAATTACACATGATAGGAATCTCATTATCATGATCCCATCATGATTTCCTTCATGCTATGTTTCATATCATGGAATTTCATTAATTAATTTAAGATCTATATCAATTCATATGCAAATGAATACTAATATAATGAAAGAATGCCTTTATGAATGTGTACACTAAGTGCTTAAGGCGATTGCCTTTTGGGCACATCTCTAACATTCCTTTCCCTAACCGGCCGAGAGAAAGCAAACAGGATAAGCAGTTTAATGAAATTTTTAATATATTTTCTAAGGTGTAGATTAACTTACCTTTGCTTAATGTTGTCAGGAACATGTCTGCCTATGCTAAGTTTTTCAATGAGTTAAATTCAAACAAGCATCAGTATGACAACAATGAGAAGGTAATAGTTTATGAGACAGTAAGTGCGGTTCTCCACCAAGATTTGCCTAAAAAATGAAAGATCTAAGGAGTTTCACTGTAGATATAACTATAGGAGACAGAAAGGTAGCCAAGGCAATGCTTGATTTGGGTGCGAGTATCAACTTGATGCCATACTCCGTATTTGCTCATATTGGGTTAGGCGAATTAAGTTCTACTACAATATGCCTCTAGCTTGCTGACGGTTAGTGAAATATTCTTGAGGTATAGTTGAGGATCTTATCATTTAGATTGGTAAATTAATCATATATGTTGATTTTGTTGCACTGGATATGGAAACTTCTCCACTGAGGGAGAATAAGTAAACCATTCTGCTTGGTAGACCATTTATGGCCACTACTAAGATGATAATAGATGTTCATAATGGTAAGCTCACGATGACAGCGTTAGGAGAAACAATTGAGTTTAAGGTTTTTGATTCGATGACTTGTTCTCCTATCCTTCTTTTGATGAATGCTCATATGTGATTGTTTGGATTCATATGTTTATGATGTTTATATGCAGGATAGGCCAGACAAAGTGGAAATTGCTTTAATTATGAATGGGATAGATGAGTATTTGGATGGGGAAGTAGAAGAAATTTATAACTTAGACTTAGTCATACCATTAGAAAATAACCTGGTTTTGCCATCTCTCACTCGAAGAGAAGAAAACTGAATCTGAACCACCTAGAGTAGAATGAAAAGAGCTCCCTTCAACCCTTAAGTACGTCTTTCTAGGAGAAGGAAACACTTATCCCGTAATTATAGCTTTATACCTATCTCTTAGTAAAGAGAAATCTGTCATTAAGGAGTTGAGCAGGCTCAGGAAGGGCATTGGGTTGGGGATTTTAGACATTAGAGGCATAAGTCCCACAATATGTATGCATAAAATTATCTTAGAGGATGATGTCAAAGTCGTTAGGGATACCCAAAGACAGCTTAATCCTAATATGCAGAAAATGGTGAAAAAGGAGGTTCAGAAACTGTTAGACGAAGGGATCATATATCCTATATTTTATAGCAAGTGGGTTAGTCTAGTTCATGTAGTGCTTAAGAAATCTGGGATTACAGTTGTGAAAAATGAGAATGGAAAGTTAGTGCCTATTAGGACTACCAAAGGTTGGAGAATGTGCATTGATTATAGGAAGCTAAATGCTGTGACTAAGAAAGACCATTTTTCTGTCCCTTTTGTTGATTAGATCTTGGAACGTTTATCTGGACATGATTTTTATGGTTTCCTTAATGGTGTTTCAGGTTACTATCAAGTACCTATTGCATTGGAGGATCAAGAGAAGACCATATTCACCCGCCTATTTGGAACATTCGCCTTCAGGAGGATGCCTTTCGAATTGTGCAATGCCCTTGCTACATTTCAAGTGTGCATGTTTTCTATTTTTTCAGACATGCTTGATGATTGATTGAAGTTTTCATGGATAATTTTTCTATTTTTGGTGTTTCCTTTAATGCTTGTTTGAAAAATTTGACTCGTGTGCTTCAAAATGTATTGAATGTAATTTGACATTGAGTTGGAAAAAAGCCATTTTATGGTAAAGCATGGGATTGTTCTGCATCATGTAGTCTCTAATAAAGGCATTGAGGTAGATAAGGCTAAGGTGAACTTGATTAGTAAATTACCACCATTCATATCTGTTAAAGGTATTAGAAGTTTTTTAGGACATGCAAGCTTTTACAGGAGATTTATTAAGGATTTTTCTAAAATTGCACATCTTTTAATTGAACTGCTTGCTAAAGATGTTGATTTTATCTTTACTGATGAGTGCCTTTCTGCATTTAATACCTTGAAGGAGAAGTTAACTTCTGCTTATGTTATTATGGTATCTGATTGGTCACTACCTTTTGAGATCATGTGTGACACTAGTGACTACGCTCTTGGGGCTGTACTTGAGCAAATGGTAAATAAAACTTCACATGTTATTTATTATGCCAATAAGACCCTTGATGATGCCCAAATTAATTATTTCACCACAGAAAAAGATTTTTTGGCTGTTGTATTTTCATTGGATAAATTTAGATCTTACTTGGTAGGGTCTAAAGTAATAATGCACACTGACCATGCAGCCTTAAGGTATCTTTTAACCAAACCAAATGCTAAACCTAGACATATTAGGTGGATATTATTTTTGCAAGAATTTGACCTAGAAATCAAGGGTTAAAAGGGCAGTGAAAACTTGGTTGCTGACCATTTGTCTAGGTTAATTTCTGATTTTGATACCATGACCCCTAAAAAGGCCATTACCGATACTTTTCTTAATGAACACCTGTTTGCTGTGAACCATGAGCCTTGGTATATATATATTGTTAATTATTTAGCTTGTGATATGTTGAGACCTGATATGAACTTCCAAGAGAGGAAGAAATTTTTCTCTGTTTGCAAAAATTATTTTTAGGATGAACCATACCGTTTCAAGTATTGTTTAGACCAACTTATCATGAGGTGTGTACTCGAGGAGGAGCAACATCTCATCCTAACGTTCTGTCATGAACTACAATGTGGAGGTCACTTTAGTGGCAAGAAGACGACTTATAAAGTGCTACAATAAGATTTCTTCTAGCCTTCTCTATTTAAAGACGCTCATAATTATTATTTGAAATGTGATAAATGCTAGAAAACTGGGAATATAGGGAAACTGAATGAAATGCTACAAACTTATAAGCTATGTTTAGATTGAGGGATTTTGAACAATTTATGGATTTATGCTAAATTCATCGTTTGACTACTTAAAAAATGTCAAAATCCATGAATTTTGATTAATAAGGGATTGTTATCAAATTTTTTTATTCCAAGATTGTTCCTAATAAATTAATAATATTCTAAAACTATCCTTAATCATAAAAAATAAAAATAAATTTTCTTTTAATTCCAATTTATTATTATTATTATTATTATTATTATTATAATATAATGTTAATATGCATTAAATTATTAATAAAAATATTTTTTAGCAATGTAATTAAATATTATAATATATAATAACTTTATTTTTTTTAATTTTTCAACTCTTAAAATAACCAATTTTATTTTTAAAATTTTTTAAGTATATAGTAGAATTGATTATATATGCTTAATTAATAATAAATTATTAATATTCAATAAAGGATAAAATTGAAAATTAATTGTTAAATTCATGGATTATGATCATTGAATCAAATATAAGTATAAAGGAAATTACATCATCAATCTATGAATTTTATAGTCAAACCAAACGATAAAATTTATAAAATTCATGAATTTTACGAAATCCAAGGATTTTAAAATCCATCAATCCAAATGGTGCCATAATCTAGTTATGGACTTGTTCGATGTTTGGTGCATTGATTTCATGGGTCCCTTTCCTACTTCTAATGGTTATGAATATATACTTGTTGCTGTGGATTACATTTCTAAATGGGTTGAGACTATCCTGACCTGATCTAATAATGCTAATGTGAATGTCAAGTTTGTGAATGATAATGTTTTTAGTCGGTTCGGAACATCAAGAGCTATCATTAGTGATGAGGGGAGTTATTTCTGCAGCAAACTATTTAAAGGCCTATAGAAGAAGTATGAAGTTCGGCATCAAGTAGCAACTCCTTACCATCCTTAAACATCCGGCCAGGTAGAGGTGAGTAATAGACAAATAAAGTCTATTTTGGAGAAGATTGTGTGACCTTCAAGGAAGGATTGGGTTGTAAAGTTGAAAGATACCTTGTGGGCATATCATACGGCTTTCAAAACACTAATTGGAATGAGTCCGTAGAGGTTGGTATTTGGGAAGGCGTGCCATCTGCTGGTTGGAGCTCGAGCGTAAGGCCTATTGGGCCATCAAAGCTCTTGACATGGAGATGAGTGAAGTAAGAGAGGAACGTTTGCTCCAACTGCAAGAGTTAGAAGAGTTGAGACATGAGGCATATGAGAATGCCAAGTTATACAAAAAGCAGACCAAGCAAATCCATGACAAGCTCTTGATTCGTAAGCCTTTAACCCTTGGTATGGAAGTCCTTTTATTTAACTTGCACTTTAAACTTTTTCCAAGGAAATTGAAGTTGAGGTGGATTGGTCCATTCGAAGTAGTAGCAGTGTTTCCATATGGTGCGGTGGATTTGTTAAATCCCAAGCCAAAGGAAACATTCAAAGTGAACGACCATTGCGTGAAACCATATTTTGAAGGCATCCCATTGTTAAAGGAAGTGGAGAGCATGTTCACCAGTCCCACATGACACAATGCACTGAGATTGTTATGCCTTGACAATAAATGTGGCACTTTTAGGAGGCAACCCAAGTTTTAGCTTGAATTTTCTTTTATTTTTAGTTTTTTTTTTTTGTATTTGATTGATTGAGTTTGGATTTTTTTAGTGTCTAATTCCCATTTATCTTGTAGGAGTTATTGAACAAGGAGTACTAAGGGTATTAGCTTTGGACTTTCGAAAAAAAAGGGTTCAGCAGGTGTGAAGTCGATCAGGTATGTATAATAGGTGTCTGTAAGATTGTCACGACCTCGTGACAACCATCACAAGTACGCGATAGAATGAGCAGCAGAAGCCATTATCACGGGTGCGACACTCGTCACGTGCATGCGACGCAACCTTATCACGAGCTCGCAACGCAGACACCTCAAATTAATTTATTTTATTTACTTGTGTTACTATTATTTCCCTTTCAATATAAAAAATAATAAAAATAAAAATAAACACAAAATAAAATAAATAATATTTTTGTATATTTATTTCTTCTTATTTTTAATTTTCTTATTATTTATTTATTTATTAATTTTTTTACCTTAATTACTCCTTCCCAATCCCATTTTAACCTAACCTCCCCATTTCCCTCTCTCACACGCTGCTGTCCCTTCCCTTCTTCTTCTTCCACCATAGTCGTCCCTACCCCACCCCAAACATCAAAACCACCCGTATCCCACCATAGGCAGGTTCAAGATATTGGCATAATAGAGAGGTCATGCTATGACTCCCGAAGAACTTGATGAAGAAAACGTTAGTCTCCATGACAGTGACACTAACTCAAAAGCTTAGCACGAACAATGAATGAAAAATTGACAGGAAACCCTATCAGGGCACATCAAAGCAAAAGGAAAGCAAGTGATAGGTTCTACTTTAGCACCTTCACTGCCGCCAAATCTCATAGGTATGTATGGTGCTCCTTTTCCTATTTATACTGAAGTAGAGGGTCGGGTTTCCAGTTGAACCACTACAAGGAAGTTTAACACTGGTAAGAGTTTTTCCTTTGATATCTTGGAGAGATTGGGTAGTGATAAACAAAAATCAGAGATTTTGCTAGCAAGCTTGGTTGTAAGAAATTTCTAAATTTAATTTACCTTGGGTTTAAGGAATTGATGGTCGAATTTTATTCTACCTTTAGTCTCAATGTCACACACTAAAATTTATTTTCGTTTAGAGGGTCGCCATTGCAATGTCAAGTTTAATTTGATGAATACCCTTTTTAGTTTCAATAAGACCGGGGTTAAGGAGATGCTAGACTCTTTCTGGTGTAATGGTATTTGAAAGCAATTGACAGATGAGCTTGAATTTGATGCTAAAATTGCCTCTAATAGTGGCTTCAAAAACACATGCATAATTGTTTTTCATAACTTTATGTGTCATAATATATTTGGCTAATAGAAAGGGTTTAAGGTGTCCCAAATTGAGGTATTTTTATTGTGGTGCATTTTTAATAATGAGAGAGTGTGTCTATCCCCGTTTATCTTTCAAAATTTTCTTTACATTTGTCAGCATCCCAAAACACAGGATTATGACATATCATTACTGCTTTTGCTATGTACTTTGTTAATTTTGATCCAGCAAGCACACATTATGAAATGGTCCCTAGCAAAGGACAATTGGATATTATTGCTTTTTAGCGTGCTAATCTCGTCACATGTGATGGTTCAAAGTGGGTGACTGAATCTACCATGGAGCCACCAACGGACTTCCCATCTTCATTGCAACAACCCACGGACCAAGCTCTTGACTAAGGCAATAACATGGCATAATGGCAGCAGCTCTTTACTAGATTAGATACCATGGCTGTCCAGAATCAAGCACTCAAGGAGCAGATGGACCGACTGGAGCAGACTCAGGCACAACACATATCTCAGCTGCAGCAGCTCTTTGTTCGTTTCCCTCCACCTCTATGATCGTTCTTTTTCTCAAGGAAGTATTCTTTTACCATGCCTTTTACTTTACACTTTACTTTTCATCATTGAGGACAATATTTATTTTAAGTGTGGAGATGATTATTTTATTTTGTTTTTTTTATTATTTGTTTTGCTGTGATTAGATGTCTTTAGTTGTTGATGTTAATAGTAAATTTTTGGAAATCTGTTTGTGTTTTGTGTGTGAAAAACTCCTTTACCACGTTTATGCCAATTAATTCCTATGATAGCTAATGAATGAATGCTAAATTTTGCTGTGAATAGAGTTATATAATTAATGAGCTTAGAGTGATCTTAATTCCAGTTACACAATACTTCTTAATGTGATTACTTGTTGCATTAAATATAAAGTGTTAGTAATTTAATCGGGCTATGAGTTTATTTATGTTAAAAGCTATGTGTCGAAATCCTAACACTTGCATACCACCTTTTGATTTCTTCGTGAGCTTTGAAGTCATATTAAGAGCAATTATCACTTTTAAGCTCTTCATCTTCTTTCATGAGTGAGTTTATATTCAAATATGGTAAGATTACTCTAGATTTTGCATTCAAATATTGATTGAGATTGCATTGTATGTTATCAAGGTATGTATATGATAGAGGCACTAGAATTAGCCCTTTGACTTTCTTTTGCAGCCCACCTTGATATTATCCCCTAGTGAACCACTTTGAGCCTTATCCCCTTCTTTCTTTGTTTAACCACATCATAAGTACCTGATTTGACCCTATTGTTTGTTTTCTCTCTTTTGTTACCTGCAATCATAGGATTCAGTGGATACTTAGAGGCTAATAACTAATAATTATACATTCTATAATATTTGCTTATAATTGTATATAGTGGGTTGTGAAAAGTGAAATCGAGAGTTAGTAGTAGTTAGTCAATCAAATTTTTGTTTGCATACCTTAAAAAAAAAAAGGAAATAAAATAAAATAAAAAGAGAAAAAAGACAAAGAAAAAATTCAGAAAAAAATGGGGCAAACATTGAGTTTATGTAAGGAATGTGAAATTTGCTAAAGTGTGATACTACTAACCATGTTGAACTCACCTCAATGACTGTAAAAGTAATATCAATTAATAGCCTCTATTTTATTTGCTAGTATCTTATAATTAATATGTCATATTCTTATCCCTTTTCCATGCCCTTTTACCCTAATCCTATTACAATTTGTTAAAAGACCTCTTGATATGTGTCTTAATGATATTTTCGGCAGTCGAGATTGAATTAGAGTACAAATCTATGGAAGTGCTTGCTATGTTTTGAATGAGTATTTGTTTGAAATTATTACCTAAACACTTGAAATAATTGAGAGATGTAAGGAGACAATGGTGGGGTAATTGATGCATATGCCTTTGATTTGTGCAAATAACTAGCTTAATTAGATTGCTTTTTACTTTGTATGAGAAGTGACTTTGGATCAAATTAAGTCATTTTTTGACTAAAAGTGTGAATTTGCTATTAAGTTTATTTTTAGCATGGTTAGTTATGGAACTTTATTTTTGGCATTATGGGTGTATTAGTGAAGCTTAGGTTGATTGAACTCAAAATCAGGTAATGGAGTTAATTGCATGCATATTATATCTTTGATTTATGTGTTAGTTTTCCATAGTTAGGAATTACTTAGGGACAAGCAATATCTAAGTGTGGGGTAGCTTGATGCGGCTATATTTATTATAGTTTTATAGGTATTTTTTATTGCTTAGTTTTCTTATTTTATGTGATTTTTGGGTAGATTTGATATTTAAATATGCTTTTCCTATTTTTAGGTCTTGATGGTGAAAACGAGCAAAGAGAGGATGTTTTGATGGTTAAATCAAGCTATGAAGTCGTTTTCGGTGACAATGGAGTCCATTGGAACTGTTGAAGAAACCAAAAAAATGAATTACAGGAGAAAGGCTCATCATGACCTCCTTACAACTATCGCAGGCTCGTGACAAAATGCAGGCAGTGAGCTACTGTCGCAATCGCAATGCCTATCACGATCTCGTGATGCCTAGGCAGGAGAAGACAACATGAATGCCTCACGATCTCGCGACGGTTGTTGCACTCATGACATCTGGAACACTGCAGAATCGTGACTAGCTATCCAAATCCTACTTTTACCAATTCTTTTTGGGTTTTTCAATCTATAAAAGGAAAATAACATATTTTGGGAGTTAAATTTAGTTTAAGACTCAAAAATTAGCAATTTACTTCATCTTTTTTTCTTATATTAGAGCTAGTGAATATTAGGATTTTCTGAGATTCTTCTTTCATTCACTCCATCTGCACGCACAAGGAACTTCTGGCATGTGGAGCTTATTCCAGCAGATCCATCATTTGTGGAACTTTATTCATCTTGAAAAAGGGAAAAACTTGTAGCTTTAGAGATTGATAATCTACTATCAACAAAGTTTAAGTTTTGCTTGTTTTCCGGGTGATTGAGTTCCAACTTTTTTTTTACATTTACTGTAATATTTAGCTTAGAATTTGATTTAAGTATGATCATTATAGAATCAATGTTAGGCTAAATTCATTTTGGATGCTTGGTTAACAACTTCAATTTTGTAATAAACTCTATTTATTTCATTTAATGAATTATTATTTCCATTTCACTTCAATTGTGTCTTATTAATTTCTAGTTTAATGATTGAATTAGGAATGAAAATGTTATGGTTGGTTATTAGACACATTATCCTTAATCTAACCTAAAAATTAGATTCGACATTAGTTAATTCATTAGTTTGATTAACCAATGCATAAAGTGATTGTCATGAAATATTAATTCTATGAATTTAACGTTTGGGAGGGAAATACGAAATTGGGGAAGCAAAACCGAGTACCTGCTTAATCCATCAATTTTATTCATTAATTTAATTTGTAATTTAATTTATAATTTAATTACATTAGTTGTAAATTAAATTCAAATCAAACAGATTATAGTGTTTATGTTGTATTTCGTATGCATTAGTAATTAAAGCAATTAGGAATTTAAGCTAGTAATTACTTGTGATGTCGACTCAAGAAGAACACATATCATTTTATGATTGGCTCGTACACTTTCAGGTTAAACTTGAGTTTACGTCAAAGTTGACAAAAACAAAGAATCAGTGACTTATTTTTTTTTTTTCACTTGTCTTGTGTAATTTATAAAATAAAACCTCAGTTGCACTAGGTGTACGCATAACATTTTTTTAAATATTTATATGATTTATTAGCAACACTGAAAATTAAATATGTTTTTATGTATTTAATTATAGAAAACAATTTCTATATAGTAATAAGTAAATACATTTTATGCGTTCAAAAATGAAAAATTAGTTTTACATAAAAATAACTATAAAAATTTTCTATTTTTAAAAAATAAAAAACAGTTTTAAATTAAAATAAATAAATACGTTTTACAAATTTTTTATGAAAAATTTTCATTTTCTTTAAAATTTGAAAAATGAAAACAGAAAATAATATTCTGTCAGTAAACACGCCCTTAGTACTTTGTATATATATAAAAGCTAATTAAGTATTTTCAGGTTTTATTTTGTAAAAAAATTGAATTTGAGTTGTGAACATAAGCTATAAAAAAAAACTTAGCTTAATTTTTGCTCTTAAAAATAATTACTAGTGAGGAAAAGCTCTAAATATTGTG
The DNA here is from genome assembly GCA_949630135.1 of Balakata baccata. Classification (NCBI taxonomy): domain Eukaryota; kingdom Viridiplantae; phylum Streptophyta; class Magnoliopsida; order Malpighiales; family Euphorbiaceae; genus Balakata; species Balakata baccata. The sequence goes on from CATIWF010067951.1 coordinate 10,269, forward strand.
TCTTAAGGAATTAATGTAGTCAAAGAGGTCAAACCAATACAAAGCCAAGTTTATTCATCTATTTTTCTCTCTTATTTTCAAGTTTAATAGTATGGTTTGCTGATATATTTTGAGATATGATTTTTAAATTAAAAAGTGTTTTTGCAAAAATCTATTTACTTTTAAATTTGTTTAAAGTTTGTGTTGCAAATTAAAAAGAAAGTAATTTATTTGAGAAAAAATAGTTTAAAAGATTGATCACAATATTTTGGCCTTAAACTCTATTTTATTGAAAAAGAAATTTTAAATTATTTTTTCTGTGAGGATTCTGCCCAATATTAAAATACTACTAGAATATTCTATTACGTGAACAATTTTTATCATGGTAATAAATTTTTAAAAGCTCAATTCATCCATTTCTTTGGATTAATTTCACCTATAGTTACTAAAATTTGTCTAATTTATTCAAAAAATAACTTTTAAATATTTTGTACTATAAAAATTATTAAAGAATTTTTTCCCACAAAAATTATTCTGTCATTTTTTATTATTTCTTCAATTATCTTCAATTTTATTTTTATTTAATTAGTTACTATTTATATTTAATATTTAATAATTAAGTTAATTAATTTAATAATTAATAAAGTAAAATAATTTTAATATTTAAATATTTAATTATTTTTATTAATAAAATTTTTATTAAAAATATTTGTTATGTTAATAATATTTGTTTTTGATATTATTTTTAATTTTTAATAAATTAAATATTTAATTTAAATTAAAAATTATTTAACTTATAAAATTATTAACTTCTTAAAATTATTTAATATCTATTTAAATTTAATATTTAATAATTTAATGAAATAATTAAATATAAATAAAATTGAAAAATAATAAAAAAATGCTAGAATGATTTTTATGGAAAAATGAATAGTTGCTCTTTGGAGAGCACATTACGATGTGGATTGACAAAAGAAAGTAGAAATAATTTACAAAATAGGGGTCTATCCATACCTAAACTATCAATTTCAAATATTTCAAATGAAAAGAAAATTTTTTTATTCTATATTTTATTCCAAAATGCTTTCTCGAAAGAGGAAAAGGATCCAATGACTTCGAAAGAATTGAACGAGGAGCCGTATGAGGTGAAAATCTCATGTATGGTTCTGTAGAATAGCAGTAAGGATGACTTATCTATCAACTTTTCCTGATCATTTCTACCAACTTAAAGCCCTAATTAATATACTTTTTATCGAAATATCTTTTTCGATAATTTTCGAAATTTCTATTACTAACCCTTTGTGTATCTTGGTGCTCCTAACCATCCACTCATTTTTGTTTAATCACCCGTTAGCATTATGGTAATACCTATGGGGAATACCTATAAATGATAGTAAAAACTCAATAAAGTTGAAAATCCTCATGGCACTAGTTTAAATCTGGTTTCTAGCACACGATTAATTTGTGTATTGTATTAATAAGTATAAGTATTCATTCTTTAATTAATATTAATTGATCTAGATCGGATATAGATCGACATACATATTCAGTATATAGTATGGATCATGATATATAATTAACTTATCTATCTACCTATATAGACTTCCCAAGGAGATACTTCTTATTTTTCTTTTTTTTATTTATTCTTATTTTTTTTTCAACTAATACTGATTGATAGAGACATGTGTGAATTAATAACGTCATATTCAAGATTTAAAAAGATACTTAGTTTGAATTTTTCGATTACTCCTGATAATTTCAAGTTCATATGCAATATATTGACAATTTGAAAAAACTGTTCATATTATGAGCGTGGTATGCTGGCGATCGGGCAAAGGTGCCCCGTAGAATTTTTTTTATCTTTTTTGTAAATGAAAAAATAGACCACATTTAAAAAATTATACCTAAAGTTGGAATGATTAATGATCAATTTTATTTGACAAAATTTTGAATTACTAACCTAACAAAGAAAAGATTTTTGTGTATACAAAATTAAGAAAAGATTTTTGTGTATACAAAATTAAAATGAACTGACATTCTTAGTTATTAATACATTTATTATTATTACTGATCAATAAAAAATATCTTAAACTTAAAATAAACTGGGGGGGCTTGTTTTATGGTAAAAAATTCATTCATTTACATCATAAGCTAAACCTGTACTGACAAATAACCAACCTGCAATGAATAGAGAAGGTATAGTAATGCTATGAATGACCCAATATCGAATACTGGTAATAATATCAGCAAAAGAATGTTCTCTTGTGCTTCCAGACATATTAAGAGTTGGTGAGTTAATAGCTTACCAAGGTGATGATCAGTAGCTGGTCTGAGAGAATGATCAGTCACACTGGAACTGAGACACGGCCTAGCAGTGGAGAATTTTCCCCAATGGGCGAAAGCTTGATGGAGCAATGCCGCGTGGAGGTAGAAGGCCTACGGGTCGTGAACTTCTTTTTCCGAAGAAGAAGCAATGACGGTATCTGGGGAATAAGCATTGGCTAACTCTGTGCCAGCAGCCATGGTAATACAGAGGATGCAAGCATTATTCGGAATGATTGGACGTAAAGCGTATGTAGGTGGCTTTTTAGCTTCTAGAATCTATTTCTTAGTTCAAGATCCCTCTTACTAACTAGAATCAAAGAATTAGTAGATCTGTTCCGACCAAAATGGGAATGCGTTAGAGTTATGAACTTATAATCTAAGTGATGGGGTAGAATCTATATTTTATGTTTAGTTTAGCTCTTTTACTTATTTTATTTCTATTTATACTTATTTATATACTTACTATACTTAATTTATATACTTACTATACTTACTTATTTATATATTTATATACTTAATTTATTTTATATTTATACTTTATACTTATTATATTTATACTTAGTTTTCTTTTTTTTTATTTACTTAATACTTTATAGTATGAAGGTACAAAACATTTAATAGTTATTTTTGAGTAAATTAGACAAAATTTAGTGATCATAAGTGAAATTAACTCCCATTTTTTAGTTAGTTTGACCTACAACAAGAAAATAAAAAATGATTTGTACCAAAAATAAAAAATAGAAAAATTAATACCAAAATAGGAGTAAGAATTCGTATCATACATTGGCTTAATTTCAAATAACTATGGGGAATATTCGTATGAAACTCACATCCACATGTTAACAAAAACCTTCAAGGAAAAGGCTCGGTTTCACGCAACTAAAAGAAGCACCCCTTTTGTTCTTATTGCCACATCATAATAAAGATTTAGTCATTCAATTTGAAATAATTAAAAACATAACAATTAGTTTTTTTTAATTGCATTAAGGATCCGTTTGGTTCAAATGTGGGAATGTCAATAAAAATTAATTTAATATATTATTTGATTCATTTTTATTTACTAAGAAATAAAAATTAGAATAAAATTCAATTTGCATATGTTTAATTAAATTACTACATTTGTTAATATATAGTGAAAATAAGCTTTAATTATAATGAAATGGACTTTATATATATAAGATTTTAATGATTACTATATTATATATATTATTCTTTTAACCGTTAGATCATAATCTAATAATTTTTTTGCAATAGTTATAACAATTTAGTGCTATTTAATGCAAACTAAATTTCATAGTTAACAATAAAACTGTAACCATTAAAAGCTGTTTAATACATATTAAAAGTCTTTGGCACATGACTTAAGTCTATGATATAATAATTTGCTCGCTATTATTAATCAATATTATTGAGAGTTTAATATTATTGTGGTAAGGGTAAGAAGATAATTATTCATGTTAGTTCTATAAATAAATAAATAAATAAAATTGATCCAAAACTTTTAAAATAAAATAAAAAAAAGATGAAGCTATATAAATAAAAAATAAAAAAATTTGAATTGGAAAGCAACTATTATTTAGGCACTCCATGTAGTGCGTGGAGAATCATTTCTCTTCTGCCTATAAATTCTCCTTTCCCACCCTAATTTCTTATTAGTAGTACCCAAAGGGCCAAATCACTCCCTCACAATTCTCCCAATAGGGGGCCTCGTTGAGGATTATAAAAAATTCTTCACAATTTGCTTTCTTCTTTCTACTGAACAGAGTTCTTCTTGAATTACACAAATACCCTAACTCAAATCGTTAATCTACACTTCCATTTCAATCTTTTTGTTCTTACATCATAGTTGCGTTCTTTTCTGCTTTAATATTTTTGGGTTTTGAGCTTGTGTTTGATTTTTGATTGTTCTGTTTTCTCCTCAGCATTCTTGGTGAACAGAGCCTCTGCTTCTTCACAGTATATCTCAAACTCAAATTCCATTTCTGTCTTGAATTTTTTGCATACTTATTTTTCTTTGAATTTTGTGGGTTTTGAGCTCATGTTTGATTATGGTGTCTTCTTTTTTTACAGATTGTTGATCAATGGCAAGGATGCCAGCTGATGTTTGTGCTTGTTTAAAGAGGATGAACTCCAATTTTCCTCCAATCCCAAAGAGAGGACGGGTCAAAGCTCTTATTTTTGAGAGCTTGGCCAAGACTATCTTCTCTGCCGCCTGTAAGGCGGGAGGTTATCTGATAAGGAAATGCGGAGACGGCGGAGGAAGTGGACGTTCTTCCTCATTTTGATTTAGCTCTCCACCTTGACCAGATGAATACCAATCTACTTGTTATCCTACAAACCAACAAACATTTCCTAGTTATAGAAGGGTTTGATCCTCCCTATATACATACATTTCTGTAGATTTGAAGTTACAGTAAGAACGTTGTTGTATTTGGCGCTTTATTTTTAATTCTTCTTGTAATTTCTATTATCTAATTGGTCAATTGGGATCATCTCTACTTGT
>CATIWF010067958.1:0-29026 GCA_949630135.1 Balakata baccata
ACTTTAACATTAATATTTATTTACTTTTTTCCAATTAATTATTTTATTAAAGGATGATAAAATATTAAAAATACTTAAAAAATATTTTTCATAATATATGTTTCAAAATTTTGGAGGGGCAATGGCCCCTATGTCCTCCAATCTTTATTCTTCACCAAACATAACATGCATTATTTTATTTGCTTATTCCATATTCATCACTAAAATACGGCACCCTTTGTATGGGCGAGGTCGAGTTGGATTCCAGTTTTAAATACTAATTTCAAATCTGTCTAACAAAAATAAAGATGACTTTCATGGTTAGTAGGTTCAACTCAGAAGACATGCAAAAAAATACTTGGTCAAATTCAAGAAACTCTATAATCAACCAATTTGATTAAGAATACGGAGACACCAGGGTGATAGAAAATCCCCTCTCAGTACGAGAATAAGAGTGCAGAGCAACTCTTCTGATATTAAGACATCTTAAAACTTCTCCAAAAAAAAACATCATTAACAACCCACCTAGCCGCATTAGAAATGCCAAGGACATGTGTCCTGTGGCAAAAAGGAGCATAGCTCCCTAAAGTCTCGACTCTGAAAAAAAAAAACGACATTATTTTCCTTGCTCAGCCGACCAATCTTTTCACCTGGAATCAGAAGCTCCTGGTTTTGCCAGATTTCAAAAATCCTGTTTTATTAATCTATGTGAACATTTGCCTTAGGCAAGACCTTCACTTGGCATAGGACAGATAGGTGAAGAAGCATAGAGACTCCACCGCATGCTCAAACTCGTCATGAGCATTGTTGTAATTAGACTTTCGCTCCTGCTCAACTAACATACGGCATGATCACCAAAATAAATGGTGATGAAAATACAATAACACCATCAAATCCCATATAAAAAAACTACAACATAAATAGTGCTTATATTTTATTTTATCTTTCATTTGTTGGTGACCAAGAGAAGCACGTTGTAACATCTATCTAACAGTGAAAATTTTATCAAGGAAGAATCCTGCGTCTGCGGCGGGGAGTCTCTCGCCTCACATACATCTTCTCTGTCTCATTCAGTGGCCGACTGGATCCATCTGGCAAGCTTACAAACTTCCAGCCGCCGCCACCTCCACGCTTCCCTCGTGGTCCCATTTTCTCCACAGTGAAATTCCAACCCTCAGACGGCCGCCGCCTGCTATACTTGTGGCACTTCACCTGCCCTGCCATCTGCAGAAATGGGAAACAGAAGACAACTGCAGTTAATAAAGAATGAAAATCAATTGTTACCATGAACATGGTTTTCAAAACAACACGTCTGACATGATTCTACCACCCTACTTCATCCCTGGCATTGCAGAAACATTCATTACTGAAAAATGCTTGTCGTTAGCTCCAAAGATCCAAATCTAGCCGCCTGTGCTTGAGTTGGTAAATCTAAGCTCAAGTAAAATTTAGTGCTTGAGAAAGATTGAAAATATGGGCGGTTAGGAAAGATGGGTGAGTAGGTGGGGTGGTGATTTTTGAGATTGAGCTGGATGTTCAGGAAACATGATAAAGGGGGAAGCACATGGAAGTGTTAAGCAAAGAATAACAATTGACACCAAAAAGATCATAAAACTAACATTCTGCCCCTTATGTCAGTTTTCAGTTCTCTTTCACAGGTTAAATGCAGGGATCACGTTAAAGTGTGGACTTACTTTCATTTTATTGAAGTTCATCTTCTGGACAAATTCTTGATAAAGCAACTCATCCTCTTTCATGGATATCTCATAGTGGACTTCATCCCGATCTTTGATAGTACCATCCCAACCCTCTGGCATCACCTTAAAATCAGGTTTATATGGAAGGGATGCCACATGAAACTCTCGATCATGAGAATTAAAAAATCTGAAAAAAAAAATGAAATGAGTGAATCTGAGGAGAGATACAATTAAATTGCAATAGAAGACGATGGTTTGCTATGCCATACTGTTAGCTATCTAATAACTATTTTGTTAGATACAATTGCATTCAACTTACCAATTCCACTAGCCAACACAGTCAAAAGCATAACAATTCATGAATCTTCAATTCAAAAGATAATTTCCTTCAATTAAAATTTGAAATCATTTTAAAAATCGAAGACCAGAAACCAACAATACTCTACATATCCACATACACACAAAAGAAAAGGTTTATGCTTCACGTTTTGAGATGTTCACAAAATTAATATGTACCCGATAACATTGTTAACTTCCATGCTTAGGATTTGGAACTTCTTGAATACTCTCCAAATAGACAGTCTCTCCATATCACACTCTGTCAAAGTATGCCTCCGTTCCATAAAGTATGAACATATAAAGGTAAAGGGCTAAGTGGTTACACCATCAACATTTAAAAAAAATCCTCAGCTAGCTAGAGTCCAAATTTGAGATTAAGGCTAGTGAGGAAACAGAACTTTGTCCTTATTTATAATAAGTGATTTGGAATTGTGGATACACTGAGGCCATACCATTATAGTCTAGTCATTTGCGAAACTCACAGGCAATCATAACATCAAAACCAAAATAAAGTTTAAGTGAAATACATGCATAGTTTATTCTTATTGCAATGTATGTTTCATCAACAGTTTAATTATATATCACAAGACAAATTCCTATCAACAGTTTGGAACCAAATGCAAGTATGGTTGAGCTGAGGTTCTCATATAGTCCAGTTTAGCATCAACACGTGTAAGCATGGCAAAAATTTAAGTCCATAATAGAAGCACAATGGAATCATTTCCCAAAATATGGAAGTAATGGTTGCACTCTCAGAATTTAAGAATAATTTGAGCGGTATTTCTTACTCTGGACAAGTATCAAGCAAGAGCTCCACAGAGTCATCTAAGGGCTGGCCACGTTTTTTCTCCTGTTCTTCCTCAATTTGTTTCAGCCAAAGAATGGCATGCACCCGCTGCCTCATAATTCTATAGTCCTTCGCAAGCCTCTCAATTGTGTATACTTCAGGATTCTCCTTGTGCAAGCGATGCATCTCAGCCTTCTCTGAGTCCTTCAAATAAGATCCCCTAGCTCCAGGCTCCCTAACTTGCTTCAGTAGCACACTTATCTCACGCAACCTCTCCCCCCATCCATTCACATAGGCCTTGCTCTTCTTGTTCTCTGCCTCCAGCTCTCTTATTTTATCATCAATATCTTGCAAAGTGGAGACCAATGCAGTCTCCGAAGCATCTAACCCACCAACAGTAGAGCTAGAATCTGTCTTCTGACCCACCAATTGTCCATCAAAATGATCCTTAGTCATTCCAGTTGACCAAGAAGAAACAGAATCCCAACCAAAATCATCAGAACCAGCCCCACCAAATGATCCGCCCGCCACATTCTCCCAACCATCTTTCCCTTCATTTCCATCACCACCTCCTGAATTAGCTGAAAATAAACGAGCTCCAACCCCAAGAGTAGGCGTGATTCTTTTTTTCGAAAATCTAGCAGCACTTGTGCCAGCACTTAGTGACACCGAGAAAAAACGTGATATAACTTGATGAATATTCTGCATACTTACAACATTTATTCCCAAAGTAAAATCAAAACTCTGACAATCCTGAAAAAAAAAAAAGAAATAAAAAACTCATCCTTACCGCCCATCTCAGGCAATATCACTACTCAAACACCGGCATATATGTTCGTAAATTACACATTTGCATAAATAAGAGAATTATGAAACAAAAAAGGAAATTTTAGAAGCTGAAATCGATTCTAAAGAAGACGAAATATATATAGATATATATACAGCGTTTGAAATAAAAATCTTACATCTATTAGGTCGTACCAAAATCTTCGGTAAATTTCAAGTTGATCTCGACATGAACGAGATAATGAGAGGTGAGTGGCGGTGCGGCGAAGACAAAAAAAAAAAAAAAAGGCGAGGCGGTGGGACGAAGTGAGAAAATTAAATTGATTCAGTCTTGAGAATGGAGAGAGCAAAAGAAAGAAAGAGAGAGAGAAATGAAGGCTTAAAACTTGCAAGCGAGATTGTGCCTGTTAGTGGGGCAAATAAGGAGCAAGGGCCAAACAAGGGACAACTCGCGAGTGAATGAGAGTTACCACTCGTACAGCCGTTTGGTTCAAGAATTGCTTTTGAACATGGCCTCTTCTTTTCACAACGCTTTTAAGGCCCGCTTATTAATATGTTTAGAAATAACGTTTTTGGAAAAAAAAATTATATTTTTAATTTTTTTTAAATTTTGAAAATTATTTTTAGTAAAAGTAAATAAATAGATATTTTTTTTAAATATATTTAAAAAAATAGTTTGTAAAAAATTTAAAAAATAAGTCAATTCAATTAAAAAAATTCAAAATATACTTTTATGACCTTTAAAAACAATCTCAAACACTTCCTAAGTCCATATAGTTCAAAAACGCAAATTATATCCTAGAACCAAGTATATAATGCTTTATGGACCTAAGGCCTAGATTACATGTGTAAAAAATATTTTAATTTTTTGGAATTAATGATGGACAATTCCACTTTGTTTTTCTATTTTTTTTCCTATTCTATCTGTTGGCTTGATTTTTTGTTGTTTGGAGTTAGTTTATTGTTTGTTTTTCATTTTATCGATTCTCTTCCTTTTCTAATGCGATTTTGGCTTTTAGTATCGCGATTTTTTATTTTGTCATGATAAAGTGAGAATTTTAGGTGTTGCGATTTCTTAATGAATACAGTTTTATAACACATAAACCTTTGGTGAATAGAGTAATGAATCTTTCATTTTATTGCTGATGAAAATTAATGAATCAACAATTTATAAAAAATGAACATCTATCCTCATTAATAAGATTAAACTATAGTTTATATGTAATGAATGTACAGTTAACAAATGAATACTTATTAATAAATTAATGAATCATTACTTCATTCCTAATGAATACACAGTTTTATAACATGTGAACCTTTGTGAATAGAGTAATGAAACCTTCAGTTAATTGTTAATGAACCTTTAGTAATGAACCTTTAATACAATACTAATAAACCAACAGTTTGTAAAAAATGAACCTCTTTTAATAAAGTAATGAACCTCATTAATAAGATGAAACTATAATTTATATGTAATGAACGTATAGTTAACAAATGAATATTTATTAATAAAGTAATAAATCGTTACTTCATTCCTAATAAACACATAGTTTTATAATATATGAAACTTTGTGAATAGAGTAATGAAACCTTCACTTAACTGCTAATGAACATTTAGTAATGAACCTTTAATACATTGCATCTTGTTTTGCCATCATTAGATATGAATCTCTTAGGTTGTGTCATATACACATCTTAAGTCAGATTTTCATAATGAAATTTGTCTTCATATCTATTTGTAAAATCTCATCACAATAAGTAGCAATGGCTAGGAGTTACACGATGGATTTAAGTATAATATACGGAGTAAAAAAGTCTTGTCAAAACGAATATTTATCTTTAATGACGTCTTTTAACACCAACTATAGCTTTATAGGCAAGTACATTATTGTCTATGTTGGCCTTCTTATTAAAGACCTGTTTGCACCTAATCGAGCTTTGTCTAATTAGGTGGGTCAACCAAAGTCTATACTTGGTTTATAAGCATGGAATCCATGTTTGACTTATGGCTTATAGCCATTCATCATATTCCGAACTCTTCAGAATCTCTTTATAAGTAGCAAGCTCATCGTCTTTTATGAACAATATGACCATTTTGTTCACTTATAAGAGATATATATCTCTTGGGAACAACTTGTATCTTACTTTACTTATGAAACTCTTGTGTTTCATAAGGTCTTATTGTTACTTCATCTATATGAATAACATATTTGAGCTTTTTCAGTTGATTCGTATCTACTTGAGTATATTTGAACTTCATTAAGTTCAATCTTACTCTCACTATCTTCTTATAGAAGAAATTCTTTCTTTTGAAAGATAACATACTTTGAACAAACACCTTTTGTTCAAATAGTGGTAAAACTAATATCCAAATGACTCTCATTGGTTATCTCATATACAGACATTAGATTAGATTGAGCTTTTAACTAATCCAACATTATCTACTTATCTTAAGCAAAATAATCATAAATTTTCATTTATGAAAGAATTTGTTTTATGTTATTCATATCTTATATGGAACAACATCAACTAACTGATAAGGTATTATGTTTATCACATAAACATAATCTCATGTGTATGACCATAAAAGAAACTTTAAAGAATTTTAAAAGCTTATTATGTACCTCACTATGTCTAACAAGGTTTGACTATTCCTTTTAGCCACATCATTATGCTATGGCATATAAGATACGGTTCATTCAGATAAAATTTCATTATCTCTTATATGATATTAAAACATTTAGCTTAAGTATTATTTCACTTTGATCTAATCTAAGTGTCTTAATATTTTTGCTGAATTGTTCATCTACTTCATTTTTGAATTTTTTGAACATTTCAAAGGTTTCAAATTTGTAACTCACTATATACAAATACCCGAATTATGAGCAATCATAATTAAGGTAATAAAATAAACAAAACTATTTATGACATGTATGAATATTGGTCCACATTTATTTATATGTACAAGGTCCATCAGTCATTTTGCATGTTCATCATTTTTACTAAAAAGTGATTTTGTTAACTTGTTTGTAAATGAGATTCACATGTGTCACATGATTCATAATCAAAGACCCTAAGTTACTATAACTCATCATGTGATTCTCGTTTATATGCCCAAATTGACAATGCCATAATTTATAGTTTCGGGTCATTAACCCTTTAAATTTAATACTGATGATAGAATCAAGTATTTCAAGATCATAAACTCTACTGTAAACTATTTTAGTTTCATTAGAAATATCATTTGACTACATAGAACAATAATTGTTCTTAACAGTTAAATGAAAATTTTTTATTCAACTTTTAAACAAAATTATATTCTTTATTCATAAACTAAAATAAAATTGCAATTGTTTAAACCTTTAAATAAGCTTACTAGAGAGTGTTGAAACTTAAGCATCTATAGCTATTGCAACAACTGTTGCTATATGGCCAATGTATACAGTTTCGACTTTCATTTCTTAAGCTTTCTACTGTTTCTTTGGTCTTGCATATCTTGTATATGTGAGACCTACATGCAGTATCTAATACTCATATGTTATTACAAGAAACAATGTTATCCTCTTTATTAAATTTACTTGAAAGAGAATGTGCATCTATATACCTTATTCTTTTGCTTCTTTAAAATTCCAAATATGTTTTGTTATTCCATTTTCATTTTTCAACTTTTGCCATAATGAAAGTATCTTTTAATATCTCTCTCTACTTTTTCCTTTTATCTATAATGCATGTTATATTTTAGATTTCCTTTCTATCATCTTAGAGTGGTAGATCAATTTAGATATCTCATATCACTCAACGTGAGCTTGCTCACTTGCCATCTCTCTAAGATGATACATAATAGTTTTACATCCATTTCCATGCTGCTTTTGAAGTTTGAACAACTTAGAACAAATTCATTGTTATCCAATTACTTTTTGTATGCAAATTGTTCATAATACTTCCATTTCAAGCATTAAGGGAAGGAAAATAGCTATTCCGAGACTTTGGCAACCATTTGAATTTGAGAACCATTCTCAATTTTAAACCAGTCAAGGAAGCTTAGGTTAGTTAAAATGTATGACTCATGATTACGCTTTGATTCACATTGAATGATATGATTCTAAAAACCTAGATATAAAGATCGAGATTGTAGAAAAGTGTATATGAATGAATGCATGATATTAGGTTTTTAATAAAACTCATTATGGCTCATACTATTTTATTGCGAACCTATAGTCCTCACTATGAACTTTTAAAAACTTATTTTGAAGTTTTTCTAGTGGGTCGGTATCTAATTCCAATTCAAAAAAAACCTTGAGTCAGCTCAACAAATCTTCTTAAATCAAATCGGTAGGTATCTAACCCATATCATTTACATTTTTAAATGCAACTACCGGATTGTGCTATTAACTAATTGATGTGTATACAAATCATTGGATTATCGACTATTGACACATGTACATCTCATGTATATTTATCCAACAATATCTCCAATTTAAATTAACCTTGAGTCAACTCAACAAATCAATGAAATTGGTTAAAACTAACTCATTAATCATGAAATCATATTTCAATGGTTTGAACATATTCATATTTCAATGGTTTGAGTCAACTCAACAACCCAACATTTAGAAGAACTTTGGTTCTCTCCATATTAATGGAAGGCGTTAGTCTTAATTATTATTTATTAAGAGATTTTGTTAATAAAGTCTCATCATATTTATGGCATGTTAAACATACATCCATACATAGATATACATTCAATAGTTACTATAACTATATGTCATGATTATGAACAATATAACATCAATCCCTCGAGTCATAGAAGGATTGATTAGGTCTAACCTAGGTAGATGCATAAATTACAAAAAAAAAAATTATATTCATATTTCTAAGTCTTCTTACTTATGACACCATCTTTTTTACTTCTTACACCTTTGCATCTCCATTATATCATAATTCTATGTAATTTAATTACATATTTCAAAATGGAAAACCTCAATTTACATTTGAGGGGAGTGAGATGAGAAAAGAAATACATGAAATAGAAAATAGAGGTAGGGACACACATGCCCAATTTACCATAAAATAAAATAAATCATGTATGCTCAATCACATTAGCCCTAAGTCTATAATCATCCATCATGTCATTCCATTCACTCCTAGCATGTATTTTCTAATGTATAAACTAAAATAAAATAAAATATATAGTGACAATTTTGGATTACAAATTTGAAAATCGGTTTCAATACTTGATATCAAATTTGTCCAATTATGTTGTTTCAGTTAATTCAATTTTGCATGTCATTTTAATATAGAAATTACTATTTAATCAAATTAATTAAATTTCATATTTCCATAAACTAATTCAAAATTAATCCACTTTAAAATCAGGTTATTATAATATCAAAAATTAAACAATTTAATTCTAACATACATACCATATTCTAGTCATACTAAATATCAATTTGCTCACCTTAATTAATTCAAAATTAATTTCCAAAAATTTTCAAAATATTTAGAACTATATATCATCATTCTAAGTATTTTTAGGTCAATTCAAGTCCATCAAAATAATTTCAACACGAGCTAAAATCATCAAAACAAAATACACTAGATACCTAAAATGACTCATTTATAATTTAGAATTAATTTAAAAATTTAAATTCAAGCAAAATAATTTTGGCATGAATTTAACATAAAAATAATACATTAATTATCACATAAAAAATATTTTAAAGTGCTAGAACCGAAATATATACATACAAAAAAATTAAACAGAACAGTCTCATCAAGTGTACTAAAACATACCCATTTTGGTGTTTATTTTCAAAATTAATTAAAACGATTTTTAATTAATTATTGGACAGTTTCAGAGGCTTAAACACATTCTCAATATGTCTAAATAAATTTTTCATAATCAAATTATAGAAAAAAAATGACCAGCCCAATGATAAAACCAAACAATATAATATGTTTATCAACAATGCAATTTTTAGCAATATTGTAATAAATTTGAAATTAATTATTTGAATATCATTCAAATCATTTTTCATTCAAAATAATCATCCTTAATCATTCTATGATCATATTATAGAAATAAAAATAATTAAAATTAATTTTACAAATTAATTTCAAATTTTCAAATCAATAGAATCGAAACTGTCAAAACTGTGCAATCCAATTGTACTTTTAATTAAAATTAATTTTAATGTATACAAGGGGGCTCTGATATTAATATTGGGTTTTAAGGATGAATTACATTCATAAAATGTAGCGAAAAAATAAAATTTCAAAATCCAGGTCATAGGAATCTTCTTATGCCATTAAAACTAATTGAATTATGTCTTATTAATATGATACAATGATATCAAACATTGCGTTTAAAGTATTTCAAATTGCAAGTTTATGCTAATTACACATATCATTACCAATTCTTTGTATTTATACATATGAAGACATTCAATCCAAAATATATATGATATGATTTCATGCTTATGTGGAAAGCAAGGAAAGAGAGAGAGAGTGGTGAGACTAGGTCAAAGACCTTTGTTCCTTGTCCTCTATATATACTGTAAAATGAGCTATTTATTCATCTCTATCTGAAAACATAATACAATTTAATGAGTTATGGCACAGTAAGAATGACATCAAAAGATTTCTAAAGTACCAAATAATTTACAATAAGAAATAACAATTAATATTTATACCCATCATATATTTTATATTTCATTTCATTCATCAATGTCATATAGATATAAGTAATATTAAAAATATATAATCAATGTCATTTGATTATATTTTGTCATTTTCTTTATATTTTAACTAAGCTAAACTGACATTGTCTCATATTTCTATGTGAACATTTGTATTTGCTAGCTAGTTTGATCATTTATAATATTTGCACATTTGCTAAGCTATAAGCCTTTTCTTTTACATTTAATCATTTGTTTGGGTCATAGGCCTATTTTTTTTTTTTGCTTTATAATGTCATTTAGCTAGTCACAATACATTTTAAGTCTATATGCATTTGCAATCAAATATTGCTCAACAATTGCATTTGTATATTCAATCATCAATTACTTCATGTAAGAAAACGTATAATGCAACCATATATTCAGGTCATTCATCACTTTTTTATATCATAGTCATACCATAGGAATCATGTAATTCATATAATATCAAATCAAGTCACATTGCACGTCGCACACAATAATCACGTAAATCGTTTGATAATTAAACTCACGTTTTCTTTTGATATTGAACCTCTAACTTATTGTCTTTCACTTTTTTGGGGGTCTCAATTTGTTGTGAGCCTAATTGAATATATAATTGATCAATTGATAGCTAAATGAACTTAATGTAATTTAAACAAGTTGATATTCATGCTTTAAACAACTAATTAGGGTTTTCTTTGGAGTGGTAGTGTAACCTTTAGGGATTGACCAGTTTATAACTTTTCCTATACTTGTCCAATTTGTATAATTCTTATTTCTAATAAAAGCTAACATGTAAATTATAGTTTCAAAATTTCAAAATATGTTCTGTTTTCTACCCATAGGCAATTTGAAGTTACTAATTTTAAAAACTTATAACTTACAACGTATAGGTTATCTTACAATAAAACTTTGTAAGAACTTAGATAATCTAAAATGAGATATTTTTTATGTTTACAACTTTTACCAATTTTTCCTTTAAAGACCTCAAACAATAGGGAACATATGGTTGACCCATAACATGATGACAACTAGACTAATCTTGCTTATTAAGGTCAAGACTCACAATATACACAATATATTAAGATGATATTTTCACCCAAAATGTAGCTAAGATATAACCCTAGAATTTTCATGTTCGAATATTTATCCAGTTCGATCTATAAGAAGCTCAAAATTGATTACAAATGTATTAAACCTGTGTAAGTTACTAAGCAGACAGCTCAAGCAAGGAATAGTCATGGCTCTCTTTACCATAACTCTACATCCACCAGGAATCTAATATAAAATTTAATATACAACTAGATAATATAGGGGGTACAACTTTTATATTTTAAGTTTTCTCAAATATGACCTCTATCATATTGAAAAGGAATCAAAACTACATGTGATTTAGCTAGAGTTCTTACTCAAACTAGTCTTAGTTTGATGCTAATATCTTTTCATAGACACCAAATCTTGCAAAAAGCTTAACATAACCATAAATCTAGTACATAAATCTATAAGTTCAATGTTTTGAGCTTCTTCAGATTTAGTCTCTAACATAAAGAAAATGAAGTCCAAAAACACTGCTATGAAACAGAATTCAGGCAGTTCAACCAGGTAACCAAGTGGTTTGTACGCCCTAAATAATAATTTATCAATCATGAATTAAAGCTAGCAAATCATGGAGATGAACTAACTTACAGGTGGTCTTTTGTTTGGTAGTGCTGCTAGAAAAAGTTTGAGAGAAAGAAAAAAATGAGGAAAAGACTTCTTGATGGAAGAAAGAAAAAAATGAAACAGATTTAAGCAACTCTCAACCCTCCCTTGACTTTTTCTCTCTCTCTCTCTTTTTTTTTTACTTTTCTATCCTTATTTTATTTATTTATTATTTATTCATTTACTCATTTATTATTATTATTATTATTATTATTTCTTTTACATATTTACATGTACTTAGTTTGCTAAAAATATTATCTAATTAAATAGTCTAATTTAATTAATTTAACTATGTCAAATTTTATTTATTTCAATTTAATAATTTTATTTCTAATACCTTGTGATCCTTATTTAATTTATAACTAAACACGTGTGACTTAATAACATTAAAATAAATTGACACATAACAAGTCTATCTCGCGAACACATTCAAGCCAAAATCTATATGTTTGCATACGTTTCATATGAATAACATATATAAAAAGAACATGTTCTAATGGAATGCGTGTAATAATGCATGTAGGAATGGTCAATGATGTTACATATAGATGTTCAACCTTCTGAGCCTAATCCTCTCTCTAACCTTAGTTGAAAGTCTTAATTCATAATTAATCTACTTCAAAATGTAGATTAAACTCTACCAAGTTTAAACAAGGCCACCAAAGTGTTTTCCCAAAAGCTCACACTCAAACCCTAACAAATTGTATTTAATTTCCAATCCAACTTACTCAAATATATATTGAATGATTGATTGCATAATTACTAACACTCAACAACCCACAAAACTAAAAAATACTAGAGTTTTAAGAAATACAAAATGGAAATAAGTGAGAGAAAGAGAGGCAGCTGAAAATCACAAAGTAGATTTAATGCAATTAACACTTAATCAAATGTTCTTTAACAATATACAATCATAAATATGGAGCATTTATGCTCATCTAAAGAGTTATAGTTGTTGGAGGTGCATTTGTTGTGTTTATATGTGTTGAACTACCTTATTAATGATCTTTGTACCCAGATTCATGTCATGACAAAAGTATTCACATGCATGATATGGCTTGTGATAACAAATTTGAATATAGTGCTCGACAGTCACAGTCATAACAATCATTGTCACTGTCATGACAATTGAACTAGCGGTGAAGCTTGATGGTGATATTGATAGTAAAGGCAGGCATGACAATTGTCCTAGCGTAAAAAGTGATGGTGAAGCCTCATTGTGAAAGCTTTTTGGTCCAATTTTGATATTTTGAAAAACTTCAATTGTTTGGCTTGATTTCTCTTGAAATTAAATACCTAGTTTCAACTTAAACACTTGAAATATTAAATCTCATTACATAATTATTTGTGATCATCGAAATGACGAAAATACCCATCAAGTTTCAGCAAACCTAATAGAATAATTAATCATTTTGTCAAAAAGAGAAAATGAAAAATGTTTGTTTTGTACCTTTTTATTCTGTTTAATAGAAGAACTTTTTTATAATTTTATCATAACCAAACTTTTTTTAATAAAAAAATCTAATAGAATGACATATTACTAAGTTATGTTTGGATTGAGTGATTTTAAATTATGAATTTTGAATAATTCATAAATTTATACCAAATTTATCGTTTTGCTACTTAAAAAATATCAAAATCTATGAATTTTGGAAAATTTCTCATCCACCAATTTTTAAAAGATTTGATTTTCCACCTCCTAGGTGGAAAACTATAAAATCCATGAATTTTGATCAATGAATGATTGTTGTCATATTTTTTTATTCCAAAATTATTTCTAATAAATTAATAATATACCAAATATTTCCCTAATCATAAAAAACAAAAATTATTATTTTTTAATTTCAACGAATTGTTTTATTATTATTATTATTTTGCATATTATAGTGTTATTATGCATTAAATTATTAATAAAAAAATATTTTTTTAGCAATGCAATTAAAGATTATAACTTATAATAATTTTATTTTTTTGTTTTTTAACTCTTAAAATAACCAATTTTATTTTTTAAAATTTTAAATATATAGTGAAATTGATTGTATATGCTTAATTAATAATAAATTATCAATATTTAGTAAATGATAAAATTGGAAATTAATTATTAATTGAACAAAACATAAGTGTAAGGGTAATTACATCATCAATCCATAAATTTTATAGTTAAACCAAACGATGAAATTTTTAAAATTTATGAATTTCATAATTCATATATTTAAAATTTATAAATTTTATAAAATTCATGAATTTTAAAATTCCTATATTCAAACGAAGCAAAATTATATAAGTTTTAAACCTCAAAATGTTAATCATTTATGAGAAACTTTTTATATTCCACTAATGCAGTGCCTTAAAACAAATTAATCATGGCCTATTCTTTTACTCGAAATTTATTAAGGTTTGTTTGGCTTTGGAAAAAATATTTTTCAGTTATTTTTAATTTTTTTGAATTTTAAAAATTATTTTTTAATAAAAACAGAAAAATAGATATTGTGTCTAAAAATTTATTTAAAAAAATAACTTATAAAAAATTAAAAAAATCAGTTAATTAAATTACAAAATTTAAAATATATTTTTAAGGCATTCTACAGTAATCTTAAATACATTGAGTTAAAAGTAAAAATAATTAAAAAGAGAGAATTTTCTTTAGAAAATGAAAATTGAAAGAGATGGAGACCCGAGTTAGATGAAATCATATAGAGTCGACCCGGGACAAGTCGGGTTGAGTGGAGTCTATATTATAAAAAGGTAAAGTAGGCTCCTCAACTTTATCCACCAACCTAGTTACAACTTACAATCACAGAGAGACTTTCTACTGAGTGAGCTAAAAAGCTCTGATTAGGGTTTCTACCCTTTGTTTTTTTACTCTCTGTACCAAAATCGATCCTCCCTTGAGTTCAAGTTTTGAAATTTCGCAGTTTATTATTCGATCTCCTTACTCTTTTAACCGTTTGGATTTCTCGTTAAAATCTTATATGGGTTCAACATCTTCAGGTGCCTTTTCTTCTTCTTTTTCAGTTAGTTGCTTTTTCTTTGCTTTCTTTGTTTGGTAGCTAACTAAATGCGTGGAATGAAGAGAAAATAGAAGTTGGGTTCATTGATTTTTCCGTATTATGGGACCTTATGCTTGATTGAGCTTAAATGGCTTTGGGCATGGTTTTGGAGTCCTTGCTTCTCATTTTCTCAAGAAAGATTAGATCCCTGTTCTCTCTAGTTTACAAAATTTTAGGAAAGAAAAATATTGAGATAATTGAAGTTTTGAATTTCGTTTATTGGGAATTTCTTTTACATAGTACGATTTAGGAAAAAGAAAGACATATTTTTATGTTTTTTTTTATTAATATTTGAGAAAGTGAAAAATGAGTTTTCTGTTAGATGCTTTCTTCTTCCCCTGCTATTTGGTCAAAATTTTATTTGATTGAGCATGTTGAAAAATATTTATTAAGTTAAACAGACCATTTCATTTCTTGACCATTCAGACTTAAGAGGATCTAAATGATCTGCAC
Source organism: Balakata baccata (assembly GCA_949630135.1). Taxonomy (NCBI): domain Eukaryota; kingdom Viridiplantae; phylum Streptophyta; class Magnoliopsida; order Malpighiales; family Euphorbiaceae; genus Balakata; species Balakata baccata. Next base: position 15,491 of record CATIWF010067958.1, read on the forward strand.
TATTTTTTTCCATGATATCAATTCTTCAAAAATAGATACAGCATATTTTATACTTAGAGATATTATGCTTTGATCTTGTTTGCACATTATCTCAACATAGGAGAGTTCATTTTATGTCATATAATCAGTGATATGAATTTTGATTCCACACTAATAAATCAATCGGTTAAGAATACACAAATAATTGCTTACTGGCTGGAAAAAAAAAAGAAAAAAAGGCTGCTGCCTGAGGTTTCGATTTGAATTTACTTCTGTTCACAATTTTGAACAAATCTTGAAGTGTGGTATTTGGAACTCTCTCTGAGTACAACTTGTTGTAGAAGCACTCATTTTGCTAAACACCATATATATGCATTTGCTTAGCAATTAGGAATATATTTAGTTAATGATGATTGTAACTGAAACAGTGTTGAAGCAGTTTGGCACTTAAGGCTGTGCATCACTTGATGATATGGCATGGTCATCTGTGTATAAATTGTTACTCCCTCCGTTCCATTTTATCTATCGTTTAAGGTTATTTCGCAAATATTAAGAATGTCATTTAATATGTATAATTATAGGTATAAAATGAATATATTACCCTCTTTTTGAAAGACTAAAAGTAATTAATAGAGAAAACTTATTCCAAAACCAAGACATGGGTAAAGTTGGAAAGAAAAAATTTATTTTTTATAAGTAATCTAAAATTTCAATTGGAGTGGAAGAAATTTTATTTTATCACATGACAGATAGAATGGAACGGAAGGAGTACAACTTAAGACCAAAAATTTAGTAAATGTTTGATTCATCTGCATATCCAATGTTACTCTGTATGTTTTAAGATGGAGAATCATTAGAATTGCGCTTCTTATGGTATACTTAAGCTTTTGACAGATTTTGTTGTTTTTGCTGATATATGTCATTGAGTTTTGCCCCAAAATGTTAAGCTCATGCAGGTAAGCTAACATGCTGCACTACTATGAGCAAGTTTTGGGTAAATAGTTCGGTGCTGTAGAGTTCTCTTTTATAAAACTCAATGGTGCCAGAGGGCTAGTGGAAATATGGGCTATTTAACTGTTACCAGTCTCAAGGGTAAGCCACTGCAATTTACAAATGAATGCAAGTATTTCTAGTATCTAATCCCTTCCTTTCCCTTTTCTCTCACATGCACACATATCCACTTTTGATTTTGTTCTTTTTGTGTCTGTTATGTTCTGTAAATTTTGTTTATCTGAGCTACTATATCTATGCTGATGTCAGGCTTACATATTGTGGGTTCATTGTGCCAACAATTCTCATTGTTTGTTATTTGGATATCCATTTTCCAAGATGTTGTGGCAATGCAGACTCTGCTTGAATCTAATCATGTTTCCTCCTCAGCTGATCCAGCTACTCCACCTATTACTGGGCTTTTGGATCCAATAGAAATATCACCTGCTGTCTTACCACATTATCCATATCCTAGTGATTCTTTGCCACCTATGTACCCTACTTTTCCTACCACATATGAACCAAATTTAACTGGGAAATGTCCTATAAATTTCTCTGCAATGTCAGATCTCTTGGATAAAACAGCATCAGATTGCTCTTTACCTTTAGCAGCTCTTGTAGGAAATGTTATATGTTGTCCACAGCTCGGCAGTTTACTCCACATCTTCCAGGGTCTTTACAGCATGAACTCTGATAATTTGGTTTTGGGTAATTCCGTTGCTAGTGATTGTTTTTCAGATATCATTAGTATCTTGGCCAGCAGAGGGGCCAACAGCACAATCCCAACTCTTTGTTCTGTAAAATCATATAATCTTACTGGTGGATCTTGTCCAGTGAAGGATGCTATTAACTTTGCAAAAATAGTTAATACAAGTAAGTTGCTGGAGGCCTGTAGTGCTGTTGATCCTCTTAAAGAGTGCTGCAGACCATTTTGCCAACCTGCAATTATGGAAGCTGCTATTCAAATTTCTGGAACACAATTGATGAACAATGAGAATAAAGAGTTAGTAAATGAGCCCAATCACACTGATTCTATTAATGATTGTAAAGGGGTGGTATATTCATATCTCTCTTGGAAACTCTCACCAGATGCTGCAAATGCAGCATTCCGAATATTATCTTCCTGCAAAGTTAACAAGGGTATGGTATTTAATCAATTCAAATTTCAGCTGCACCATTATTTTAAATATGTGTCAAGGCTATGTTTGTGAACTTCTTAAGTATCTTTTTGGTTCTCAGTAAACCCTGTGTTTAGGACTGTCTCGTGATATAATAATGTTATTACATAAGAGAGTTTAGATGCAAGGCATTATGTGTTTTGCTTAGGTCATAGTGTTGCGGACTCTTCTTATGATAATGTCTTTTCCTTATCCCATGCACTAAGTTTCCACATAGTTTTCTCTTTCTTTTGCAATGAGATCATACATTTTACTCAAGATTATCGGAGTGAGACCTAGAAGTAGTACTTCTGGCTATTGTTGGCAGAAACTTTCAACCAAGGGTCACAAAGTCTAATTGGTTGTCTTCCCATTAAAATTATGTTCCTTCAGTTGTTAACATAGTTGAATTTGAGTTCAACTAAAAAGTAAATCTGCTTTCTTTACATGCTGACATTTTTGTGTTGCTCAGATTGACGTTTTATTATACTCTGGCAAATAATCATTGTCGCTTGGTTTTTTCACTTATTCTCTGTGCAGTGTGCCCTCTGAATTTTACACATCCATTGGAAGTCATTAAAGCATGTCGCAATGTAGCTGCTCCCAGTCCTTCCTGCTGTAGCTCATTGAACAATTATATTGCTGGCATACAAAAGCAAATGCTAATTACAAACAAACAAGCCATAATCTGTGCAACAGTTTTTGGTTCTTTACTTCGAAAAGCTGGGGTCTTGACAAATGTATACCAGCTTTGTGACATTGACTTGAAAGATTTTAGCATCCAAGGTTTGTTTCCCTGCTTCAATGTAAACGAGTTTTTTCTTTTTTGGCCTTTGTTTATTTAGCATTTCATCTGACAATGTAATCTGTTTGTGGTTCATGTATAAATGGATACTGGAGCAGCATATGGACAACAAGGTTTGCTTTCATTTCTTCCCTCCCTGCAATTAAACATTTATGCTTGTATTGTAGCTAAAATAATTATTCCTTGAAATATTGGTATGCTTGGTGCTCAAAGGTATAAATCAACAATCTACTATAAAAAATATCCTTTTCTTTTCTGTTACCGGACATGGGATGCCTTAAGATTCTGGGTTTTTCTGTACACTCAGACTTGAGATGGTTGGTTAAATTCTTGCTGATAAACTAGTAAATTGATCTAAGTGAGAATCCAAGTGTGAGGAAAAATATGATGTTTTCTGCTCACTTAAGGATGTAAGTAGGATTTTGTTCATTTGGCTGGATTAAAGAAAAGGGTTTGGGGGGAAGTATTCTGATAAGCATCATATATGTTATGTTAGGAAGTAGAGAGGGCTATTCTAGAGTGTGGTATGCTGCTGGAATAATTGTGTGACTGATTCCAGAAGGTTTCAAGGTTGGGTTTGTTAATGGGTAGTTAAGGGAATTTGTTTAGAAGTTTGTTACAGAGGGGAGAGCAATGGAAATACAAATAGAGTAGATTGCTATAGGAGAAATATGCTGAGAATTTTGGTAAAAGAAGTCCTAGTGACTATGGGAGAGTGCAAGCCTCTCGAATGCTTGTAAATTTCTAATTTCCAGTTCAATTTCAGATTACTCTTTTGTTTTCTTGCTGTGTTCTTGTTGGTTCTTATCATGTTCTTGGTAAAGTAGGTGAAGAAACTGACAACCTTTTGCCTCCTTTTTGGGGCCTTGCAAAGTTTTTTTTTTCTTTTAATTTAATTTTATCCTTTTTCAAATGTAGGGTGTCTACTTCGGAGCTGGCCTGTAGATGTTGTATTTGACAATTCAACTGGGTTCAGTTTTACATGTGACTTGACTGACAACATTGCAGCACCATGGCCATCATCATCATCTATGTCATCCTTGTCTTTTTGTGCTCCAGGTTAAAAAAAATTTTCTGTTAACTGTTCACTTTCTTGCTGAAAAATGATAAAATGACAGATTTTATATCAAGTTTCCATATGCAATTGATTTATATCTTCATGTCTAAATAGTTTCTACTTACTATTGCAGAGATGTCCCTGCCTGCCTTGCCAACATCGGAAACTTTAAAAAATCCTGGTGCGTATCACTGCCCCCTGCTTCTTCTGGCACCTTGTTATTATTGGGCTTAGTTTTACATGCCGTTTGCTCACTTTAACAATGCATAACTCAATCAAAAATGAAACTTACTGATGCATAAAACCATTATTTGGTTATAAAGATTAGAATTCATGACTCAAGTGGTTTATAAATTGTAAGTATTAAAATTCCTAAACAAGTTCAAATTTATAAACTATGAAATCATTCAATCAAATATTCACTTACCTAATGAAATTGAAGCTTAAATTTTTTATTTCCTAATCCATAGTTCGATAATTTAGTGGAAGTGCCAATTTGTTAATGTTTTTTAATAAAGGATATTTATTTGGGTTGTCTTGGATTCAACCATATTAGTTGGGTTTTATTTCAATGCATGCCTCTTGCTTTGTGAGAGAGGGAAGGGAGGTGAAAAGATATCTTACCAAAAATATAACTGGTGTATTAAGTGAGAGTTATATCGGCAAGAGGCACTGCTTCTGGATGTCCTTTATTGTGTAAGCTGCACCAGTTAAACATCCAGATTCTGTTTTTTCTTTTCTTATTTAGATATATATATAACTATGTAGAATGATAAATTGTATAACTTGCATTGTTTACTATTAAGAAATATTGACATAATTAATCAATATATTTCCATTTTGAAAAATGTCTCCGTTCAAAAAACCTTATTTTCCAATTCTTTTGAAAATTATTATTATTAAATTATTATTTACCTAGTTTGGATCATATATATAGCTTAACAAGATATCAGAATGGTTGTGTTGCTGAGCTGATTGATAGAATGATAGTGTAAGCTATTTCGTTTAAAATTCTGTTTTCCAGTCCCTGGTATTATAACATTACCCTACTGATGCAATTGCAGGCAATCGAGGTGGTGGGTTGGAGTTTGTGGTACCCATTTTTTCATTTTTTATTTTCAGTACATTGTTGTACTGAAAAAATTAGTTGAGGGATGAACCACTTGGGAATAGTTGCTTCTGGGAATGACCTTGCCTGGGAATTCACATGTATATTTTTGGGTAGCCTTCATGTATAGCAGTTTTATTTTTCCTTTTCCTTTTCTGTGTCCCTCTGTCTATCTTTATTAAGCTCTTAATTTTGTCCCTGCTCTATTCCTCTCTCTTCCCAAACCCCCCTCCCCTCATCCCGCTTTCTCTCATTTTTGATTGGCTTTGTTTTGAAACTTCAGGAATAGTTGCTGGGGAATTCTGTGTGGTTGTTCCAGTGTGATATTCTTTTTATTCAAGTTCAGTTAGGTTTATGCATGGCAAGTCATATTTTTAGGTGGTGGGGTTGGATAGAATAAGGTATATCTAGAATGCTTTTTTTGTGGTGGACCCGCCCAATCATGACCGGTAATTGCTGCTGGGGCCGGCGGTGGGGACTCCCTAATCGGTTTGTCAATATAGTCTGCCAGGACATGATAGTTTTTGCCCAAATGATTAATTAGGTGTCATGGAGTTGGAATGTGGGGTTGGGAAAGGACTCGGCGTTTCTCCTCGTCTCAAATAATGGCCGCCTTTCCGACTCAGAAAGATATAAATTGGTACAAGTAAATATTGTAAAATTAGTAAAATTATATATGTTTTTTTGAAAATTAAGTTTAAAAATTAGCAATTTTTTTTTTAAAATTTTTATGTTACATTTTTATTACTTCTCTTTGAAGATGTGAATGTAGTAAAACGTATTAATATCAATTCAATGGAATTTATTTGTAGTCTACACAGGCTGCAGTAAATTGAATTGGAATCGACTGTGTAGGAACTTTTGTACCTGCCTAACCCTGACACAATTAAGAAATTGGGTTTAGGACTAATCATACGGCAAATTGTTTAAAATTTTAGGAAATTTCCGAAAAATGCATAATAATTTCTGAATTTAATGGTGGTTAAAGGTTTTTTTTAATTTTATTAAAAATAATTTTTTGAAATTATAAGCGGTATTTAAATTTTAAAATTATTTCGAAATATATTGAGTAGTATATTTTTAACATATTTTAGGTATGTTTTGGTTCAATTTTTATATAAAAAAAAAACAATAACAATTAAAGATGAAGAATACTGGTAGGTCTCAATCAAAATTCCAACTATAACAAATTCTCAAATAATTATATCAAAATTTAAAAAGTCGCCCAAAATATGTTTATACTACTTTTGGTATATTTTAGTTTAATTTTTATCAATAAAGAACAAAAAATTATAATAATAAGAATTGATCATTAAAGAAGAAAGCTATGTTTGGCATTGTGATTGAAAAAAGTTCTTTTAGAAAAAAATTATGTATTTTTAATTTTTTTTGAATTTTAAAAATTGTTTTTAGTAAAAGTAAGTAAATATATATTTTTTCTAAAAACAAATTTGAAAAATGCAGTTTATAAAAAATTTAAAAAATCAGTTAATTAAATAAAAAAATTTAAAATTTGCTTTTATGACTTTTAGCAATAATTCCAAACATCCTTGAAGAAGAATAATATAATTCAATTAAAATTCAACACTTCATAGATTCTTGAACAAATAGTTTGATATATCTTTCAGAATATTTTGGATATATTTAAGGAATTTCTTTGAGATACTTAGGGATACCATGGATATATTTTGGAAATACCTTGGATATATTTTGGAAATACCTTTAATATATAGGAATACTTTGGAAATACTTTAGAGATATTTTAAGAATTTCTTTGCTATACTTAGGGGATTTCTTGGATATCTCAGGTATGCTTTGGTGATTTTCACACAAAAAAAAATATTAAGAAAATTTATTTGCAACTCTATGAATACACCGCAACATCAAACCTTCAAAATCCAAATAAACATCTTACAACAATTTGGCTCCGAGATCGTTCATCAACATCAAACTCTACAATGGTTTCTACCAATTTTGCCGGTGATCAAAATTCGAAACCTAACTCCAAAGCTGCTTGAATCGCCCATCAGAGAGTCAACTTTCGGCTAACATGTTAGATAGATGAAAGGAAAATATTGATGAAGATGAAGGAAGAGAAAGCTGATGAGAAACTCATTGGGTGAGAATGAAAATTTTTAAAAATACAAAACCGTAAGTAATTGTAAAAAATAAATAAATGTAACAACCGGCAAAATTTCCTCGAAAACTCTGTAAATTCAATCTAACACATCAAGTAATCTAGTGAATAAATTACTTTATTGAAAGGTGACCCAATTCAAAAGGCACGCTAGTAAAAAATTACGGCAAAATTAACCAATCAATTGATTAGACACCACTTCTTTTGTTAGATCAGCTAACCGATCAACTTTTGTATTGGCTTCGGCTTCTACTGGTGTTGTGTCTTTTTCAGGAAAATAGTGACATACTTACTGGAGTAGAGAAACTCTAGCCAATCAAATTTTAGACCAACTTGCCAATGACCTACTAGTCTGACGGTCACAATTAGAGTGAGATTTCAAATTCGAGCTAGGAGAAATGATATGGGGTATCGTTTAACACAGAGGTTCAGGTTCCATTACACTTCCAACCTCTTGGGTTTTCAAGGGGATGATTAGTCCAACAAAGCTGAGATACACCGCAAAATTGAAAAAGAAATAATGTCCAAAGCTTTACTCTAAAAGAAAAAAATTATATCTCAAAATTAATATGTATATTCTGTACAGACACAGACTAGGGCACTGGAGAACATTGGATACAGTGCCCTTGAGCGTTTATATAGCTACAGTAAATTCTCACTACAAATATACAAACATATACACGTAACATCCGAATGTGCCTACCAAAACATATATTCTCACCTTTTCAATTCCCCGCCTTTCTTCCATCCCAGGAAATCTCATCAATCAGCTGCACTTTGGATTGTTCATCTCGATGTTCTGAACTGTGGCTTGTATGCTCAGCCCGAAGAAAGGTGATGCCTCACTCTGCTATTGGCTCAGCAAAAATTTTGAAGAAAAGAACCCGCTGCTGAGAAGTTATGGCCATTCCACACTCCCTGTATAACCTTCATAGCAATAATACAACTTTCATGAAATAGAAGCCATAAATAACGAAAATTACAAAAACAACATGAAACATAACCTCAAGCTCTAAGAGCTTCCTCCCAAAAAGCAATTGCTACTGCCTGAGCTGCCCATAGAATTAGGTGTATCACGAACAAGGAATTTCACAGTTCGATTCCCAACAAGATCCAATATGTCAACACACTCCTGCAAGTCGGAGTCACTCACAAGCATCACCCACTCATCTTCATCATCAAGATACTTGAGCTGGAATGTTCCATGTTGCAATTTGAATCTTTTTGCAACTTCTTCATACAATTCGAAACACCCTGCAGATGGTTCAAACTTGAACCTGACTGTGTCTTCTTTATACGTGGCTTTTACAATAATTTTTGATCCACCATCATCACAGCTTGTTTTCACTTTTAAATTCTTTCCCTCCTCATAGCTCGGTGAGCTAGATGTACTGCCATGAATCAATGAACCAGAGCCATTTGAAGAGTCGGTCATGCTTGAACAAGTAGGTTGATTATGTTCCAATGTGTCATCATCAATCTGCATTTTGGTATCCAATTCATTAGCAACAGACAAGGAACATGGCCTTCGAGACATAAAATGGGCACTCAAATTATCCAATTTCAATTTTTCCCTGTCCAAACACCAGTAGCCTCTTGTGACTGTAGAGGGATTATCCTGATAAGCCCAAGGTCCAGAGCCAATGCTAGCCTTCTGGCCTAGTCCAGCCTCTGTTGCAAAAGACTTGGATTCTTTACTACAATCACCCATGGGAATGCTAGCTTCCATAAAACCCCCATAGACATCCACACAGCAATCGTCCTCTTCAACTTTAACTGTAGAATTATTGCTATCATTACAAGGGGCTGGAGGCACAGAAACAGCATCTTCAGAGGCAAATTCAGAATTTCTAGCAGGAAAGTTTTTGTCAGAAAATATAAAGTTTTTTCGATTATCATGTTCTTGGATGATGGAGCTTGCTGCCACAAATCCCCGAGTGGTCGGATCAAATATCAGTCCTCCTTCCACTCCCTGAACAGAGTCGAGCACAGTCTGTATTTTCCTTAATGAGCGATTCACCTTATTTATCTTACGGGATGGCCATCTAGAGATCCCATGTTGTCTGCATATCCTTTTCAGTGTTGTGGGGCAAACTAAAGAGGAGGCAAGAAACCCAAAATTTTAATTGCAGATTCTTCTAAATAAATTAGCGAGACAAATTCACAAGCAAGCATAAAAGCAGTAGCTAATCACTATCAGTTCCTCACAGCAAAGAATAACCGATTTTATTAAATAAAGGAAAATAATTTTACATGAAAATATTGATATTTTACTTTAAAAAAAAGTGTGGATTTCTGCATTTATTTCCATTTTTAGCATCAACAATTGAACAAGTGAGATGAAGCTCACCACCAATGCTTTTGGCAGCATCCTTGAGACTTCCAGAAAAGTATTGCTGAAGAACATTCAAGCTCACATTTTTCTCTGCTGTACTCCTCTTCTTCTCCGGCTGTCTTCTGGATCCACTCATCGCCTAGAAAATAAATATACAGCAAATGTTCAAACTCAATCAAAGACCATCTTTTTGTTTATTAAAGGGTAAATATCACATTAAATCCCGAACTTTCCACGTTTTCACAATTACATCCAATCCTACAAAAATTTTATTTACATTATATAAACTTTCACTTTAATAACAAATCTAGCATTAGTATCACAAAACCGCGCTTCGGACCTAGGCAGCGCTTACGTAAATTGTCCAGATAATATGTCAAATGATATTGATAGTCCAAATGACATGTCAGCTGCACCAAATGACATGTCAGCTAGGTTCGTAATGTAGTTCTATGAGACTAAGGCTAAATTTATTATTAAGGTGAAAGTTCCTATAATTTTAACAAATTTTTTATATAATTGGATATAATTGTGAAAACTTGCAAAATTCAGGATTTAATATGATATTTACCCTTTATTAAAATAAAAATCAACTATTATCGCAAGTGGGAGACAGAAAGATGGTGTCTGATGGATAAAACAACTATCTTGAAACCATTCGAAGTTCAAAGTTTCAGAAAAGTAAAACTAATCCAGCACAAGGGAAAGAAATATGTGTTTTAAGAAGTTACCTGTTCACAAGGACCATTCGATTCTGTTGCATCATTTTTGGAATTAGATACATCTAAAGGTACCTTATCAGTCAAATTCAAGTTGGCTTCTGATAGTGCTGCTTTGGAGTTTCTTACTGAAACCGGCATTTTTTGGAAGCTCAATAAAGTTCCCCTCTGAAACTGAACTACAGAACCTTCTCCACCTGCTAACTCTGCATCTGAAACTGTTCTCAAACTCTTACAAACTTTCTGCATGGTGCCTGAGAGGTTGTTCAACAAAAGTTGCTGTTCTGAGCTCCCCTTCATATTGATAGGGAGAAAGAACTCTAATATGTAATCGTCATCACCAGTGTAAGTGCTTCTTAGCCTGATTGCAACAGCAGCATGCAAGCTATACTTGCGTGCATGGTGGACCAGTCGATACTGAGTTATATCATATGACTTCACATCAGGGAAGAAGAAGGGATGATTTGATAGAAGAGCTTTTCCAGCTACACCCTGTCCTTCCTCGATATAATGTTCTGAACATGCATGGACAAATCCTTCCATCCCTCTGCTTGCATAACAAGCTGTACCCTGAATGCATAACACAGATTTCCCTGTAGACCTTGAATTACCTTCTTTGACACATACTTTTATAATTTCATCAGCAGCTTCCGCCACATAATTGCAAGGAATCCATGTTAAAGCCAGTGGCAATCTATGTGCATGACACACTGCTCGTAAAACGTCAGTTATTTCAGCCAAGGCAGCCATTTTATTCCTTGAGAGGCTCTGGAAAACAAAACATACATTTTAGTGTCATATACAGTAGCTGAAAATCATTTCTTTTTAATGTCAATTTATTCTTGTTGATTTTGATGTGCATTGAATCTTTTATTTTTTATATTTTGCTGGTAAGGAGAAACTGGCATTGAAAAACTCAAAGATACTCTGACAATTACCTGAGTAAAAAGTTGAGGACCTATGCTCCTTAAATTTACAGCCTGCAAACAGTTGGGTCGAGTTAACTGATAATGCAATCCAATATACTATACATAATTGTATATTATAATAAAAGAAAAGGCCAAGCTTTAACTACATTTGCATAATTAAGATCCTTCCAAACTAAAAGGTCCAAGATAAGGATAAAAACCAAATGCTTCGTTATGGTTTTCAGATTATTTGCGATGGGAAAAAACCAATAAGGTTTGAGTTATCACATGGTTAAAATAAATTAACAACATTTCATTGTTTCACATAATTGGTTTGCTTGTTTAATTGACTAAATATTTCTAGAATTAAAATAGCTAATTTGGTTTTAACTGGTTCTTATTTCTTAAGACGGACAATAAAAGCCTCTTTTCCTATAGTTCAAAATGATTTTGACTCTTCCAATTAATATATAGATATCAATAATGTTATGAGCAGAAACCACTTTCATGAGAGATATCTAACATAACAAAAACTAATTTACTTTTTTTACACATACTCAGGACCTCTTCCAAGCCACCACACTAGCGCAACTTATTGAGAGCAAACTATACTTTTCTATTTTCTCCTTTTACCTCTAATTCGTATTAACTACATATTTCTTAAAGGATAAGGGCTATTAGTAGCTTGCAAGATGCATCCCCATAACAAAAGAAAAGAAAGTGGAGTATCAGGAAAATAAAAATAAAAACATCTTTCTAGTAAAATATACAGAGAAATAAAACTAACCTGGAGTGCATGGCAAACATTTTCCATCTCTGAATCAAAATTAGGTTTCTCCTTAACTGTGACAAGTTCTAGTACAGCACAGCAGGACATCTCAGGAGGTTCAAAAATTGGCAAAGCAATAGAGCCTTGGACTTCATGATGAAGTGCAGGCTTTAATCTTAAGTATTCAGCATTGCTATAATAAACTACATTTGAAGTCCACTCCGGAACTTTAGAGACAAATACACGACCAGGAAGCCCAAGAGGAAGGCCAGGCTTCCCTTCTGCAGAGAAGGCATATGTCCTTGACACTTCACGATAGCCTGCTAGACTTTGGTCGAGCAAGAAAGGTTGCTCATAAGTGGTCATGATATACTGATCCCCACGCCTTATAGGGACCCAAACTTGTGCCAAAATGCCCCTACCAGCACAATTTTCTAACAACGATAATGCCCTCAGCATCTTTTCATCAAGTGAAAACCCAAGTGGTTTAGAAATCACACAATTAGCCATATTAGGCATAACACTTTGCTGCTGAGCATAATTACTTTGTTTTTCACCCATATCACCAGCTTCCACTGAATCTGATGGATAAGCAAATTGGGAGTCTCGCTGAAATGCCTTTTTGTCTCCAGAACAGTAATTAGGCCCAGCAGCATTTAATGAATTGTCGCCGTCAGGAATGGTTGAAGAATTCTCTGAAAAATTCAATGCTTCAAAAGATGTGTAGGGTGTTGAATGAAAAGATGACAACCCATAGGCAGCACACATCTGATCTGTTGCTGCTGGACTGTTACACAAACCGGCATATGTATCAAAATTCATGAGCTCCAAAAAATTGTTGAATAGGTCTTCCGAAATTGAATTCCTTGTACCACCACCCAGTAAAGCCATACCATTTGTTTGTGCTCGTGGTGAGGTCCAATAATTGAACCCCTTTTCTTTTGATGAGAAGGTGTATTCCATTTTAGTTTATCAAACCACAAACTCCCCCAAGTTCCCAACCTATGTGAAGAAATTTACATTCGCTATTCAAAGAAAGTCTCCCTAAATAACCTCTCTCATTTGTTTGTGAAACCACTAAATTTCATCCTAAAATCTTCAAAGTTCTACCCTTAATGCTCAGACGTTTATCTTAGCTACTAAAGAAATCCACTAAAAACCCAAACTTCCCCAGCAGAGCAAAATCTGATTTCTCTTCAATCCCTTATATAGCACAAAAGAAACAAATAAAATATCAGTATCTTTCGACCAAAATAAATCAAATTCACCGTCTAATCACAACTTACGATTCTTAAAACAGAAAGGAAAATTTCTAAAACTGGCCTCTGATAGATGACGCCCTACAATTTACAATCTCCAAAGCTGGCGCAAATAAGTCCACACTTTCCAATCAACAACAACTCAAGGAAATCCACCTTCAATTTGTCCTGTACCAGCACGCAAAAAATTACACGTATCCATATCTATCCATACATATTCTATCTGGGTGTCGAAGAAAATTAATTTTAAATTCAGCTGAAAATGAACGCTAAATTGGCGGTAAGGAGACCAAATACAAAAATCCTCCATAGA